>WOUH02000002.1:4000660-4018026 GCA_009936405.2 Stevia rebaudiana
TAAGCTGACCGTTTTCATAATTATATGTAATCTCAGGTGTCTAAGACAGAATTCGGAAATGCTGCAAGGGGGACCGTTGTATTGTTTATTTCATGTATTTGCTTGTTATGTAATGTATTTTGCTTCCGTATGTAAACTCTGATAATCGTATGAAATGAATGGTTGTTTTAATGTAATATGGGTTGGATATTAAACCGGTTGACTCGATCCTGTCATACTGAGCAGTTGACGTGACGACCCGCTCACGGACTGGTCGGAGACCGGGGAGCGGGGTGTCATACCACCAGATCCTAAAGACGCTGCACCTGACGCACCAGGTTAGTCTGAGTCTGGACAACCTGCTGCAGTGTCTGAGCCATCTACTGATAGGTCGGTGCCATACCCTGCAATAGTGCATCAACCTATGTAGGCAGCGTCACCGCAATATATATATGCATATGAGTGTTTAAATCCATAGCACAGTAAGAAGAGTTATCTTGTGGTTGGTAATTTGAATCCGGGAGATTTGGTCGTTTACTTTTCGAGTAAACCTCTTCTTAATTGATTTCTTGCACGTGTGGAAAGTCTGAATGGTTGCATAACATGAAGTTCTCAGCCCAAAAAGACATCTCAACGAAACAACTAGTTGTTGCATAGATAATTTGGCCTAACTGGTTGAAATTTTTTGTTTTGAAATGTAAGGTATGAATCGTTAAAAAAAAAATGAACGTATATATTGACTTTCAAAGAATCAAGCATCAACACAAAATTATTGAATTATACGTCGCGTATAGGCCTATACGTGATGTATAGGGTTCAATATACACAACTTACAAGCCTATACGTGACGTATGGTTGTCTTGTATGTAGTACATCATTTCACCATCATGTTTCTCGTACTTATACGCCTCGTATGGACTTGTACAAGGTGCATAGGGTGAAATCAAATGACATGGTACCTTCTGACCCTCGTACTAATACGCCCCTCGTATAAGCTTATACGAGACGTATTCGATGATTGTTGCCAGTTTTTTTAGGCTTTGACCGGTCAGCCATTGTATAGGCCTATACGAGACGTATAGGAACGTAGAAAAATGGATTTAGGGTGTATAGATAACACGAACCTAGTATAATAGTGAGAGTTGAGATTATTAAAATGTATTTTTCTTATTTTTATTAAAATTTTTTTTTATGGAACTAACAAATTTTTTTGGTAACATAATTTGTACTTTTGTGTTTGTTACCTCTTTTTAGTATAATATACGGCACAGAAAGATAGTGGTGCAGTTGAGTTTAGATTGGCTTCATTCAAACTACCATCTCCCCTCTTCAAATACGCCCCCAATTTCCATAAATCAATCTTCATATTTCCCTCCATCTTCAACACCATATTCCCAATTTCAATCTCCATTCTGTTGCTTCTCTGAAACATAAACAAATTCAGTGAGATCCTGCACTGTTCGATCCTTCAATTTCAAGATATTTATACTCAATTTTACAGTTAATGCAATGCAATTGCTGACATTCTAACTAGATCTACGATACATTTTGGGCGTTTTTGATTCGTTAAAGCTTGAAGATCTAATTGATTCGGAAATGGTGGCTGAACCTTGGTTAGTGAGATTGGCGAGTCAGATGAGCTCGAATCTCAAGCAATCGTCTTCAAAATCAGCTACGAAGAACAAGCACGAACTCCGCAATAAAACTCCTGGAACAATCGGAATCCTCTCGTTTGAGGTTGCTAATGTGCTGTCGAAAACCGTTCACCTCCACAAATCGCTAACCAGTTCCGAGATCTCCAAATTGAAAAACGAGATTCTCAAATCGGACGGTGTCAAAACCCTAGTTTCTTCCGACGAAACCTATCTTCTGGACCTCGCGCTTTCGGAGAAGCTGGACGACTTAAGTTTCATTGCCGGAGTCGTTTCTAGACTCGGGAAGAAGTGTACGGTCCCACAACTTCAAGGATTTCAGCATGTTTACGGAGATATTGTGAGTGGAGCGATTGATGTTGGGGAATTAGGGTTTCTTGTCAAAGATATGGACGCAATGGTGCGAAAAATGGAGCGATATGTTAACACAACCGCTAGCCTCTACACAGAGATGGAGGTATTGAATGAATTAGAGATTGCTACAAGCAAATTCCAGCAGAATCAACATGAAGAAAGCCGAAAGCTCTTTGAGCAGAAAGTGATTTGGCAGAAGCAAGATGTAAGGCACCTGAAGGATGTTTCTTTATGGAATCAAACTTATGACAAAATCGTGGAGATGCTAGCAAGAACAGTATGTACTCTTTACGCGCGTATCTGTTTCGTTTTTGCTGATACAATTTCAAGAAGAGAGATGTTTTCCAATAATTCTGTTTCAATTTCAAGGTCGAATTTACATTCTTGTAGAAGTTCAGTTCAAAATGATGCTCGTAGTGTAAAATCCGGTAGTCGTGCTAGTAATTCAGGGTTTCAGAAGGGTTTAATTCATGTTAAACCGCAAACTGGATCTAAAAAGGGCGAAATGTCTCTGTTTAAAGAAGAAGATTTTAATTTCGCTTGCGGTTTGGGAGCAGGAAGATTGTTTATGGAATGTTTAAACGGTAGCAGTTCTGTTTCAAAGTTTGATGATTTTGATGATGAAAAAGGCGATGATCGAAGCAGCCAGATTTCAGGTTCTTGTAGTGTTTCAAGCAGTATAAGAAAAGATATCACAAATCATTCAGGTTTTCAAAGTCGGATTCCAATGATCGGAGAACAAAAACGGTTAAAAACTAAAACGAATGTTTTTAAAACCGATCCAAAAAACAGACTCTTGATTCAAGCTCCTCAAAACACCATTGGAGGATCTGCATTAGCATTGCATTATGCAAATGTTATAATGGTGATTGAGAAATTACTTCAATACCCTCATTTAGTTGGTGAAGAAGCTAGAGATGATTTATACCAAATGTTACCAACAAGCTTACGATTAGCGTTAAAAACGAGTTTAAAATCTTACGTAAAAGATTTAGCAATATACGATGCACCTCTTGCTCATGATTGGAAAGATCGACTTGATGTGATTCTTTCGTGGCTTGCGCCTTTAGCGCACAACATGATCCGGTGGCAAAACGAGAGAAACTTTGAACAACAACAAATCGTTTCAAGAACTAATGTTCTTCTTCTGCAAACATTGTATTTTGCAGATAGATCAAAGACAGAAACCGCCATTTGTGAGCTTCTTGTGGGGTTGAATTATATATGTCGTTATGAACATCAACAAAACGCGTTATTGGATTGTGCAAGCAGTTTTGACTTTGAAGATTGTATGGAATGGCAAACTCAATATTGAGGTTTATGATCATTAATCGGATTTGCGACCGTGAGTTATTACTTATTATCTTTCTCCAATTTGTTTGATACAATTGGTAAAAAATGATGTGAATATTAGAGATTTTGGTATGTTTAGATTTTTAGTAATTGTATGGAAAATATGGATGAATGAGTTGTTTTGTGTACTTTGTTCAAGGCGTATCGTTTCGCCTTTGGAGTACATTAATTAACTTGTTAATTAAACAGTTTACCTTATTTAAATCTATAACATATTATACTGTTGTTTATCCATTTCTGTTAATTTCTGTTGCTGTTTTATCTTGTTTTTTATGCTTCATTTTGAGAAATGATAAAATCATTTTGTTTGTGTTTTTCATCATTGATGTTGTTTATTACTTATTTTGTTAGGTTTGCTAAAAACATGTAATCATGAAATGGTTGCACTATATCACGCTGAAACTGGAATTTATTTTTGTTAGATTTTTATGAACATGTAATTATTTAGTTATGATTCTGATACTTGAATTCTCTAACATGCTTTACCAACATCATTGATGTAAATGAACTCACTGGACCATTTTTTGTTAATTTTCAAGATTCATAAACTTGTTTCAACTACTGCTTGTGCATTCGTTGTACTGTACAACACACCAATACATACAACGACCGGTTTGTTTTGGTTGATCGGTTTGTGGGGTCCGCTGCAAACTGGATTAACTTTTAGTTGGTGGTAATCTTGTGGATGGTGGTGGTTTAGTTGAAAAGAAAAAGATTAAAACTTCAAAGTAGCTGAAGCAAGCAAACAGCTTTAGAAACTTTATTGAAACTTCATAGATATTATCTAACACTTTTAAGTGGGTCCCAGTTTAGAAGAAATGAGGATGTAAATGTGAATTTGATTTACTTAAAATGATAGAATTGAAATTGGACCAAAACACTCAACTGTGAATAATGGTCCTTTTTAACTGTCAAATTGACTTTGAAACCATCATGAGAGCATGCATATTTCTCAAGCCTGCTGTTTAAATTCATGACATTTTTTTTTTAACTTTTTTCTTTATCGTTGTATAATCTTCCAACCAAAATCTACAACTTGATGGTTCAGAATCAAAACTAAACATTAAAGGTAAACCCTAAAGTTAAACTATAAAAACTAAACCATAAAAGCTGAACTCTAAAAGTTAAACCCAAAAGCTAAACCCTAAAAGCTAAACCTAAAATATAAGATCGTAGAGTTTGACGAGACGGTTTTAACGCCGCTGAAACGAGTTCAATCGGAGTTTGTTTAAGTCGGTTGTGAGAATTTTAAAATCATTTACACCCTTTCTTACAATAAGGAGTTTTTGTAATTGTTCCTAACCCTAAAAACGTAACGGTTCATTAATTAAAACCGTGTAAGGACCGAGTGATTAGTGGTAATCATATCTATAATTTTTCAAAGGCAAAATATAAACTTACAACAAGAGTGTAATGTAGTTTACTCAAATATATATATGACGCATTTTTTGGTCATCATAATTTATATAGTCAACTTTTATAGGCATGTTTAATATATTAATTAATTATATATATAATTAAAGAAGACAAAACCAGGTTTCGTTATGTCTAAATCATAAAAGCTGCCAGTGTTAATCTAACCCGTTAAAATTAAAGTTTTGACTAGTAACCTAATCCTCTTTTACGATACTAACGTTTTCTAATTAAAGCCACTAGAAATCGTGACCTGCGCTTTGCGCCAGTTAATAGTATAATGATATGCAGTTAGGTGAAAGGTTTTTCATATATAATTAGTTACTTGGATCATAGTTGTACGGAGGGTACAAAGTATTAATTTTTGCGACTTGTATACATATAAGTTACATTTCAAAATGACATTGCATGGGGATCTTCATGGTTTCATTGGAAAGTCTGGTTCTTCCTTCGGTTGCTTAAGATTTGGACTATGTTGCATTATGTTCGGTGGTGCAAAATGCGAGCTTCAATGCGCCTTGTTTTTGTACCTGCATTGTAATGTTAGTGCGTATGTTTTTGTAATTAGGTTTTTGTAAGTTGGAGGTTTCTTACCGTTCATGTTGTTATTACATATATCGGTTGTCAAAATGAGCTGCATGTCGTTTTAGACGCTTACCAAAAGTAGCTAAGAAATTATATTTCTTCCGATTTAGAACGTCATGCAAGCCCACTATTTCGTGACCATACAACATGTTTGGCATAATCTGATTAGCCCATCCCATGCCCATCATTATAAGCTTACATTTTGATTTAGATGCAGATTATGTAGTAAAAAAAAACATAATTCAGTTTTTAACTTTTTATTATATACTTCTATAATGCAACTGGCAATTGACCCTTTCTGCTAATGTCTTTGAACAAAAAAAAAAGACACAAATAGTCAACACTGTGTGTTTTGTCTGAAAGTCAAAGTCATTGATGTTTAATTCATATCAATTGGTGAAAAAAGTATCATGTATATATTTTAGTCATCATAGAACACTGAGGTTCTTAAATCAAAGTAGCATACAACAGCATCAGACCACTGCAAAGTAGTGACCTACACTTATTAATATATCTAACGGTAATACACAAATTGCCATAAGGTAACTAAACCCCTGGTGGCCTGTAGCAAAAAGGTAAAAGTTGCAACTCAAAGTTATAATAAAATCTCAAGCATCGTATTAAGGTTATGGTAATATTACCAAAGGTTATCCCCAACAACCAAAGGACTAAGAACATGTATGCAAAGCAGTTTAAATAGTGATACACATCAGACAACATCTGAAATCAAAGGTCTACAAAATGTGACATAAAATTCGATCCACATTACACCCAAATATAAGCTTTAAGAGAAACAAAAAGAAGACCTAATACACCAATTTGGTAATAGTTATATTAGTGTGATAATTGTAAGCTTATCATATAGAAACTTGGAAAACTAAAAAATATAAAAAAAAAGTTGAAAACATACAATAATGGACAGGCCATGGATTGATAACATTATTCAATAATAATGAAACTTGTATCAAGAATTTATCAAAAATAAAAAATAAAAAAAGTAAACACGCAAATAATAGTAATCGATTTACAAATCTCAATCTAATAGCATTCAATTCATCCTGGACTTATTATAATCAAATCTTAAACATATCAACAAAAATAATTCTGAACTTATAGCAGCAAGTATAGAATTCACAGTTAAGGTTATCCCTAATCAAATAGTTCGGTTTTTAACAAATCATATAATGTCAAGAGAGCTCAAACTCGCTATAAGCACATTTAAAACTAATGTAGACAACAATAGTTATGGACCAAGATAAAAATAAAAAGATAAAAATAAAAAATCTTAAGAAAAGGTGTTACCTTGAAACTGAAGAACACAAACCTCTGAAACCCTAAATTAAAAAATCAACTCAAAAGATCAATCAATGCGTATAGGAAAACTACAATTCCATAAAATCGAAATGCAATTTGTACCTGGATGTCGATTGGGATCTAAAAGCAAAGAACACACAAACCCTTCAAAGCCTAAATCAAATAACCAAGACAAACGATCATTGATAACGTGTATGGAAGAAGAAGCGCAACAAAGCAGATTAAGATTAACTTAGATACAAAACGAAAATTTAAACAAATGGAGATTTAATCACTACCTGGATGTGTCGGATTTGCTAAAACCCTAAATCAAATAACCAAGACAAACGATCGGTGATGACGTATATGGAAGAAGCGCAACAAAGCAGATTAGATGGAAGAAGCACAGCAAGAACCCATATAAAAAGCCAGAGAAGGATCCAGATGAAGAAAGGAGCGTGGATGAGAAACACGTAAAGCCAGAGAAGGATCCAGATGAAGAAAGAAGCGTCGATGAGAAACACGTGTTAGCTACAGTAATTTACTGTAGCTAAAAAGTTCTCATTTGTTATATAGAGTAATTAAATTTGTCTTAAGACAAACAAACCTTACCATATTTTCTTCAAATCCATCAACCTAAGTATCAAAAACACCGTTCAAGGACAATACATTCGATCCGAGATAAGTGCAGGGACTAAAATTGAAATATTGTCAAGTGTACAACAGTACAAGTTTCTTTCACAACGTTCTTCTATTTGGAATTCGTAGGTTTTTCTTATGAGCTTGCACATGAAATTGCTGATACTGGAGGTACAATAGTGTTTATGACGATGATTTCTAAGGTTTTGGCGTTGATGGTGGTTTGATGAAGTACGTTGCGACGATCTGCTTGAAGGATTAACGATCGGGGTTTTAATGTACGATGCATTTCATGGTAGCAGATGATCTTCATGAAATTGTGATCACATTTTGTTTCTAGCTTTAAGAATCATCTTCTTTCTCTTTACGAAAAAGCTATTTTCTGCGAAACGACTAGCAGCTGTTACTCCGCGCTTGCGAGCTTAGGGTTTTCTCGAAAACCCTCATTTCACTGTACTTTTTAGGGTTTTTGGTTTTATACTTCTGGTTTGCTACACAATTGCACAATGGCCAGGAAAAAGAGAATGTCGAAACGAGAAGGTGAGTTCACTCTGATTTTGTTTTTCATCTGCTGCGTTTTTTCTTTCATTTTGCTCACTTACTAACCTGCATGTGTATTTGTGTATTTCAATGATTAAAGTTGAAGTCGATGACAGGGTAGAGCCTGAAGAGATCGATGACGAAGATCTTGGTATGTTATTTTTGCATGATTTTGGGCGTTTGTTTATATTAATCGAATTCGGTGCTGATTCTTCGATGTTTCTGTAGGGTTTACTTGTTCGTTCTTGTATTAGTGTGATTCTTTGATGTTTCTTCACTTTGTTGTATTGCACAAAGTGTTGCATGCTTTGCTCTTCACCTTCTTCGTAATGTTGTTTTGAATATATGATCATATAGTTCAGAGAAGCTTGTTCTTGTAAATTGTTATTAATGTGGATTTAGTTTTTGATGATGCTTTATATTACTTTCTCTGGTGCCTTTATGTTTTTTTTTTCATATAAGTTCTCATTCATTTCTGTTTTTTATACTCTCAGTTTGAGATTGTAACATGATTGTGTTTCTTGCCTTGATCAGACGAGTTTGAGAATGATGGCTTCATAGTGAATGATGTAGACGAAGAAGATGATGATGTGACTGTCATTACTAATGGGAACCAAAAGAAGAAAAAAAAGAGGTAAGTTCAGCTTATATTACTAACTATTATAGTATTATTGCATTATTGTTTTTCTTACCTCTTTTTTTGTTGATTTTGAAGAGGGTCACAGAAGAATGTGGTTCTTGATGAAGATGATTATGATCTCTTGGAAGAAAACACTGGCATTCGTCACCAAAAACACGTAAGTCACTTGCTCCACTTCATGAATTAAGTAACATTTCAACACTTGATTTTTTTTTTGCTAATTAGGTCTTATATATGCTTATGTATTAATAGGAAGGTGGACAATTTAAACGGTTGAAGAAAGCAAAGACTAATGCTGGCGAAGGGTCGTCAGGGTTTCTTGATGATTTATTTGGGACTGATGATGGTAGAATTTAAATACTGAAAATTTTCATTTGATTGCAAGTAACTGGTTAATCCTTATTCTAATTTAAAGACCTCACAATTTTCAGGTCCATTGTTAGATGAAAGTGATGGAGAAGATAAAATGGCTGATTTCATTGTCGATGATGTTGAACCAGTTGAACAAGTTAAACATGGTGGTCCATCGAGGTAATGGTTTGTTGCTGAATAAAGTTATAAATATTTTGTTTTAGTTGTTTCACCATTGATGCTTTTGCATGTATGCAGAACGCCTAATGCTAGCAAGAAAAAATCAAAAAAGCGGGCAGGATCCTCTTCTCGTGACATATTTGGTGATCTTGATGAGCTTTGCAATCTGGGACCCACAAAAGTTAACAAATTCGATGAAACTAGTGAATCAAAGGAAGCAAAAGTTGAAGACGAATTTGAACCAATCATCAAAGCAGAGAAGTACATGACCAAGAAAGATGACTCTATTAATGAAACAGATATTCCTGAAAGAATGCAGGTTGTTGTGCTAATAACATATTTTCTTTTGCAAATTCCCCAATGTAGACAACTAGACATATGATTTTGTTGATATTTTTATAATTATTATTGTAGATATCTGAGGAAATCACCGGACCTCCACCAACAGATGGTATGAGCATGGACAGAGAGAGTAATTGGATTCTTAATCATCTTAAATTGGTCAAAGGTGGTAGTAACACATCTGAAGAAGGAAATGAAAATGAGTCATCTTTACTTAAGGAAGATATTAAGAGGTTCTTGAAGCTTGTTCATGTTGAAAAATTTGATGTAAGTTTAAATTTTCAATTCAATGGCAAACTGGAACATGCAAAGTTCGATTTGGATTATGTTCTTTAATGGTCAAACATGTAAAAAATAAAAGACTACCTAAAAATGAAACTGGTGTACGGGTTAACAGGCACTTAAAAGTGGATAAAACCTTTCAAATTGTTTTATTCATTGAATACGATAATCACAAAACTATATTTGGACAAGATGTTTTGTGGTTTGACAGTTGACACCACCGACACGTACAAATATATTGGTTTTGACCCATTACTCATCCTGCATGTTTTGAAATACAATTCTATGTTTCTTTTGAGGTTGAAATGTGAATTTTGAAAAAAAAATTTTCCGTTTGTATCAGGTACCGTTTATTGCTATGTACAGAAGGGAAGAGTGCCCTAGTTTGTTTAAAGATCAAGAAGCTGATTTGGAGAATCAATACTCTTCTGATGAAAAACCGATGCTGAGGTGGCACAAGGTATAAATGAAAACAAGTGAATTATTGTCTGTAATTTGTAAAGAAATGCACAGAAAAGTTTTAATTTGAGGTGGGATATTTATGCAGGGACTTTGGAATATCTTGGATTTGGACAGAAAATGGTTACTTTTTCAAAAAAGGAAAAGTGCTCTACAACTATATTACAACAAGCGGTTTGATGAAGATAGAAACATATACGATGAAACTCGCCTGCATTTGGATCAGAAATTTTTCGAGTCAATTATCAAATTCTTAAGCTTTGCTGAAACAGAACGTGAAATTGATGACGTGGACTCTAAATTCAACCTTCATTTTCCACCCGGTGAAGTTGTGGATGAAGGGGAATTTAAAAGACCAAAGAGAAAATCACAGTATAATATTTGCTGTGAAGCTGGACTTCGGGAAGTTGCTATCAAGTTTGGATATAGCTCTGAGGAATTTGGATTGCTGCTTTCTCTTGAACAAATGGTTATTAATTCATTTATTTATTTATTTATTTATTTTTTATCATTTGTGACTTGAATGTAATATTGATTCTCATTTACTAATTTTTGCAGAGAGATGAGCTAGAGAATGCTAATGAAGCGCCTAATGATGTGGCATCAAAGTTTACATGCCCAATGTTTGATAATCCACAAGCTGTGCTTGCAGGTGCAAGACACATGGTATGATAGCTTGGAACTTGTTGACCAAGTCTTTAAAGTTGACCCAGAGTCCCAAACTGCCTGTTTATGTAAATTTTGGCCAAGAAATCTAATCAAAGTTGGTCAAAATCTTGTCAAAGTCAGTCAAAATTGGCTAAAATTCATTGAAATTGGTCAAATTATTTGTAGTATTTGAAAAAATACAGTTATTTTGGCAAATTATATATAAATTTTGTACGTATATACATATGTATATTTTTGAAAAATGACATAAAATTCCAATCCGACCCAACCTGTAGTTTTGGTCCCCTCTGCTGGGGGATTATTTGTTTATTTTCCTTTATCTTTTTTGTTCTAATATTCTTCGTTTGTGCTCATGCTATTTTTGATTTTAAATCTTTTGCTTGTATGTTTGATTTCTTATTTCAGGCTTCACTTGAGATTAGTAGCGAGCCATTGGTCAGAAAACACGTTCGTCACTTCTTTATGGAAAATGCAACAGTATCAACTAATCCAACTACCGAAGGGAAGTTAGTTATAGATTCTCATCATCAATTTGCAGGAATCAAATGGTTAAAGGAAAAACCACTGGCAAAATTTGATGACGCACAATGGCTTCTTATTCAAAAAGCCGAGCTTGATAATCTCATACAAGTTTCCATAAAGCTTTCCACAATTTCTCATGATAAATTAATTAGTGATGCTAATGATTATTACCTCAGTGATGGCACAGGTGAAACCGTTAAACTATGGAATGAACAACGGAAGCAGATTATTAAAGATGCATTTGATAATTTTCTTATTCCTTCAATGGAGAAAGAAGCAAGATCCATGTTAACAAGTAGAGCAAAAAGTTGGTTACAAATGGAATATGGAAGATTATTATGGGACAAAGTGTTGGTTGCACCTTACCAGAAAAAGGGTTCTGATTCACCCAGGGTTTTGGCTTGCTGTTGGGGCCCAGGTAGGCCCGCAACAACTTTTGTGATGTTGGATTCTTTTGGGGAAGTTGTTGATGTGTTGACTGCTGGTTCTTTGAGTATACGCGGTCAAAGTGTTAATGATCAGCAACGCAAGAGAAATGATCAACAACGGATTTTGAAATTCATGTCTGATCATAAACCTGATGTTATTGTTTTGGGAGCTGTCAGTGTGCCTTGTAGCCGGTTGAAGGAAGATATATTTGAGGTTAGTGTTTTTCTAAGATGGTGTTCTGATATTTGTTTTCAAAATAATTATGTGATAATGAATAATTATAATCAGATAATAAGGTTTAACCGTTTAAGAGAGTAGGTTTTGTTGTTTTGGATGTCGTTTGAAGTTTTAATACTCGAATAATCAAATGTTGTGTGACTTATAGATTATTTAGGAAATTAATAAATGAGAGGACTGAAAAGGAGTTCTTCTGTTTGTAGGTTTTTTTACTTGCCCTTTAATTGAAGAGAAGAAATGCAACACCATTTATCTATTTAATTTTATTTTTATTATTTTTTACAGATAGTTAGTAAGTTGGATGACGTGGATGGTCTTAGTGTTGTATATGGTGATGAATCTCTCCCCCGCTTGTATGAAAATTCAGAAATATCATCTGCGCAGCTTCATTCTCAACCTGGCAAGTTCTCTAAACGGGTCGGGTCGACCCAGACTGCTTTTTGCTCGATTCTTTTTACATTTCTCATCGATTCAGTTGTGTGTCAAATTTGCTTATTATATTACTTTTTTACCAGTCTACACCAATTGAAGGTTTTTATGCATTGAAAGTATTCTTTGGGCGACTTTTGACTCAGTGACACATTTCCTTTTTACCATTATTTTAGTTATTACCCTTTTAATCCGTTTGATTGTGGGTTGGAATTGACATAAAATTTATTGTATCTCATATTATAGCGGTTAAATTTTTCAGGCATTGTTAAGCGTGCGGTTGCCCTTGGACGGTATCTTCAAAATCCATTAGCAATGGCTGCAACTCTTTGTGGGCCCACAAAGGAAATATTATCCTGGAAACTTACTCCTTTACAAAGCTATATTACATCTGATGAGAAATATAACATAGTTGAACAAGTTATGGTAGATATAACCAACCAAGTGGGTCTGGATGTAAATCTAGCAATAAGTCATGAATGGTTATTCGCCCCTCTACAGTTCATTTCCGGGCTGGGACCCACAAAAGCTGCTGCTTTACAAAGATCCTTATCGCGATCCGGTTCTATCTACTCGCGAAAGGACCTGTTGAACCATAATCTTGGTAGAAAAGTGTTTATTAATGTGGTTGGTTTCTTACGCGTTAGACGAAGTGGTAATGCTGCTAGTAGTAGTCAGTTGACTGATTTGTTAGACGATACTAGAATCCACCCGGAATCATATTGTCTTGCGCAAGAACTGGCTCAAGAGATATATCGTGCTGATGTAAACGATAATGTCGTCATTGATGATGATGATGATATAACTGAAATGGGTTTGGCTCATTTGAGAGAAAACCCTAGCTTAGTTAAGAGTCTGGAGGTTGACACGTATACCAAATCTAAGAAACTTGAAAATAAAAATGACACGTTTGCCCTTATAAAGCAAGAACTGATGCGCGGTTTTCAAGATTGTCGAAGAGAGTACGTGGAACCGAATCAAGAAGAAGAGTTTTCGATGATTTCTGGGGTGTCGGATAGTTCACTTTCTGAAGGGAGAATCGTGCGGGCTATGGTTCGCCGTGTGCTACCTCAGCGGGCTATTTGTAGTCTTGAATCAGGGTTGACCGGGATGTTGAACAAGGAAGATCTTAGTGATGATTGTAATGATGATGATTTGACTGGTAAGTTGAAGGAAGGTCAAAGTTTGACTTGCAAAATTAAGTCAGTTGTGAAAGATAGGTATCAGGTTTATCTTAGCTGTAAGGAAAGTCACATGAGGAGTAATTGGACATCTGAGATTGATAAACCGGTGGATCCTTATTATCATGAAGTTAAAGAAACTTTAGGGACTGGAAATGGCAAGGTTAATAAAGTCAATGAGATTGCAAAGAAACTGTTTAAACCAAGAATGATTGTTCATCCACATTTCAAGAATGTTAATATTGATGATGCAATTGAGGTGAGTTTATTACGTTTTTTAAATGTATTATTTTTTAAGTTTTACTTTTTTGGTGTTTAAATTCATTAATTTATCAATTTTTACAGTTGCTTTCTGGGAAAGAATCTGGTGCAAGTATTCTCCGTCCTAGTTCTCGTGGACCCTCGTATTTAACGTTGACACTTAAAGTTTACGATGGAGTGTATGCTCACAAAGACATTCTAGAAAGTGAAAAAGATCATAAGGATATTACAAGCTTGCTTCGTCTTGGGAAAACATTAAAAATTGCAGATGATGTTTTTCAAGATCTTGATGCGGTAAGTTTCCAACAATCATTTAATAATTAGAGATCTTTACATAGATGGTCCAAGTGGTTTGTCAAAAGTAACATGTTTCAGATTGGATTTTTATGCTTTCAGTTTGTAATGAGTTTGGATATTAAGGCTAATGTCATTTATAGTTTTTGTTAAATGACCAAAATATCCTCTGACTTTTTGAGTAGTGAAAGCCATAGGGTTTTTTGGTCATTTTACTCGATTTAATAGTTAAGTTAACAGAAATTAGACTTAATAATAACCAAACTCGTTACAAATCAAAAGCATAAAACCCAAACTTTTTGATTTAACCCAAACATTGTTACATTTTGCAAACCACATGTACTGTATGTGTAATTAACTCATAATTGTATATTTATGTGTTATTAAATTTTTTTTTATATTATGAACAGGTAATTGCTGGATATGTGGATCCATTGGTGGCTAATTTGAAAAAAATGTTGAGTTACAAAATGTTTAAGCATGGGACAAAAGCAGAAGTTGATGAGAGCTTAAGGAAAGAAAAATCTGAACACCCAATGAGAATTGTTTATTCTTTTGGTGTGTCTCATGAACATCCAGGAGCATTCATCTTAACATACATAAGAACATCAAATGCACATCATGAGTATATTGGATTGTATCCAAAAGGGTTTAGATTCAGGAAACAGATGTTTCAGGAAATTGATAGATTGGTTGCTTATTTCCAGAAACATATTGATGATCCCCGTGAACCGGTTCGCTCTGCTGCAACTGGCGGTTGGGGTGGTTCTGATGATCAGGATGGTGGCGGTCGTGGGCGGGGAAGAGGACGGGGACGTGGGAGAGGAAGAGGGCGTGGGAGAGGAAATGATTCTGAAAATGATAATCAGGATTCGGGTTATGGAGGTGGTGGTGGTGATGGTGGTAGTTGGGGTGGTGGTGGAAGTGGTGGAGGTGGTGGTTGGAGTAGTGGTGGTGGTGGTGGTTGGAGTAGTGGCGGAGGTGGTGGTGAAAGTGGCGGAGGTGGTGGTTGGAGTGGTGGTGCAAGTGGCGGAGGTGGTGGTAGTAGTTGGGGGCAAAAGAAAAACGATGATGTATCTGGTTCAGGTGATACTAAAGTTGATGAAGATAGTGGTGGGTGGGGTGCTGCGAAGAAGAGTACTGATGCAGGAGGTGGTGGTGGATGGTCTAGCGGTGGTGGTGGTGGTGGTTGGGGGCAGCAGAAGAGTGGTGGTTCTGGTTCAGGGGATACTAACATAGATTCAGATAGTGGTGGTTGGGGTAGTAAGAAGAGTACTGAAGCAGGTGGCGGTGGTGGTGGTTGGGGGAAAAAGAGTGATGACAATGCTTCTGGTTCAGGTGAGGTGAAGGTGGATGCAGATAGTGGTGGGTGGGGTGGTGGAAAGACCAGCACCGAAACAGCGGGAAGTGGTGGATGGTCTAGCGGTGGTGGTGGCGGTTGGGGGCAAAAGAGTAGTGGTTCAGGTGATGCTAATACGGATGGGAATAATGGTGGGTGGGGTAAAAAGAGTAGTGAAGGAGGTGGTGGTGGTGGTTGGGGGCAGAAGAATGGTGGTTCAAGTGATGCCAACACGGATGCCGATAATGGTGGAGGTGGTGGTTGGGGTGGTTCTGACAGTCAAGATGGTGGTGGTCGTGGGCGGGGTAGAGGACGGGGACGAGGACGTGGACGGGGAAATGATTCTGACAATGATAACCAGGGCTCGGGTTATGGAGGCGGTGGTAGCAGTTGGGGCGGAGGTGGGGGTGGAGGCGGCGGCGGCAGTTGGAGCGGTGGTGGTGGTGGTGGTGGCAGTTGGAGCGGTGGTGGTGGAAGCAGGGGTGGTGGAGGTGGCAGTTGGAGCGGCGGTGGTGGTGCAAGTGGTGGTGGTAGTAGTTGGAGTGGCGGTGCGAGTGGTGGTGGTGGAGGTGGCAGCTGGGGTGGGGGTGGTGGAGGTGGTGGAGGTAGTTGGGGGCAGAAGAGTAATGATCCAGCTGATGCAGATAGTAGTGGGTGGGGTAGCAAGAAGGGTACTGAAGCAGGAGGAAGTGGTTGGTCTGGTGGTGGAAGTGGCGGTGCCACTGGCGGGTCTGGTGGTGGCAGTTGGGGAGTAAAGAACAGTGAAACTTCTGGTTCAGGTGTTGCCGATAAGGATGGTAATACTAGCAGAGGATGGGGTGGCAGCAAGGGAAATGAAGGTGGAGGTGGCGGCAGTTGGGGTCAGAAGAGCAAGGATACCGCAGATACTAGCGGAGGATGGGGTGGCAGCAAGGAAACTGGTGGAGGTGGCGGCAGTAGTGGTGGCGGTGACGGTGGTGGCACTTGGGGTCAGAAGAACAAGGATGCTGCAGATACTAGCAGAGGATGGGGTGGCAGCAAGGAAACTGGCGGCAGTGGTGGTGGTGGTGGTTGGGGACAGAAGAGCAAGGATGATGCAGATGATGCTGGTGGATGGGGTGGCAGTAAGAAAAGCTCTGGTGGTTGGTGATGGCGATAATAAATTAGTAATCTTTCCATTTGACAAATATCCTTTTTAATATGTTGTCTTCAACTTGCTGCAACTTTTAGGATAAATGTTTATTTTGGACCCTGTTTGTGTGTCTTCTTTAATGCAAAACTCAAGTTTAAGTTGTAACACATCAAGGTAGCGGTGGTCTCACTACCATTAACAACCATTAATAAAAAATGTATATTTCTAATCGTTGATGTTTTTATTAAACCGTTGTCAACTAATTGATATCTCCTTTCTATAGTTCTATCTTAGAACTTTAGCTAATGATATATCAAAGTTAACATGTGTTTATCTATTAAATAAACAAAGATCCTTAGGATTTTAAATTTAGATAATTGACCAACTTTCATATACTATCTTTTAGACTCACATGTACTCATTTTGAGTTTGTTATACCACTTCAATGAAGTCAAAGCAACACATCTGTGATCACGACACAATTTTTTAGTCTTGTATGGACTTTTACTTAGAAATCATAATTTTAATCCAATAAATTATGTAACCATGACTTGGGTGACTGCAAAAGTTAAATACACTAATCTGATCTATTTTACCTTTATTCTTTGAACAAGTAGTTAAAGAGCATTCAAATTTGATTCTCTAAGGCCCTGTTTGTTTGAGTCTGAATGAGGTCTGAATGGGAGAAGGTCTGAATCGGTCAGATTCAGACCGTTTGGTTGAATAAAAAATCAAACCTCTTAATGGATCTAACATCTGAATAAGCATCTTAATCGTTCAGATTTGAGGAAGTGCTGAATGAAAATTTTAACCCCAAAATCCTTTTCCTGCC
>WOUH02000002.1:4018109-4030185 GCA_009936405.2 Stevia rebaudiana
ATATCTGTTAAACCATCGCTCAAACTGAAATTCTGATTACACTCCAATGACTCTAAATTTAGAATGGAACACAATGACAATATAAAACTTATATAATCACCGTGTTACAAATGGCGTATTGCCGGAATTAGTATAGTCAAAGGTTGAAAGTATCTGGTCAACTGCCGGAAAACGGCCAGTTGTTACAAGTATCTTGTCTTTAAAAGTAATAATCTTAAAAGTAAGATTAGTGCACGATCCTATTTGACGACTTTTTATTGGTTTTCAATTTCCATAAAAGTCGTCAAATTAGTTTTAGTTATTGATTAATTTTGATTTTGATGTGATTTAGATTTCAGTTTAATGCAAACTACTCAAAACAGCGTAGTTTTAAGAGGTTTCACATGTATGTTTAGGTGTGAGACAGCACCATATTCACTTTCCCCTTTGTATAAAGATGTAAGGCAATTATCAATGTTATTAGGTGACTATTTAGACAAATTGAAAAAAAGAAAATATAAGATAGTGAATGAGCAAAATAAAAAAGATTAAGTTAGATAAAGAAAATATTAAATACTACATGATAAAAAATAAAATATTAAGAAATCTTAATCTCAGAGAGCTATGACATTAAATATTGATATTTACGTAATTACTAAGTATTTAATTATGATTTGAACACAACGATAAAGACAACATATCAAAAAAATGAGCATCTATCTTGAAAAAGTATTTGATAATAGTGCAAAATTTAACATGCGTCATGCACTCATTCTTACCATCTTGATTTACGTTCCTTTTTCAACTTAACTTAAAACAAAGTGTTTTGGTTTTTATCAACTAAAGTATTAGCTTATTGGATGTAGATTTATTCGGTTTCCAATTCCCACACTATTTCCACTTTCCAAGCAGAACTCCATTTAAAAAGTTCATGAATTCTATTATATGATTTAAGTGTACTTGTACTCGGGTCTCTTTCCGAGGATTCAGATGTCCTATGCGAGTATAAAAAAAAGCCTCTATATATATATATTATTTTTTTTCATAATTGAGATTAAATAAGTCAATAAACAGTATAAAACAACAATATTGTAACAAAATGATGTCTTTTACATAACTAAATGAATACTGACACTCTGTTAGTATTCTTTGAAACAAAGTTGTTGAACAAATCTTCATAAATCATAATTCAATTGTTAATATAATGAGTTTGGGTACTGAGTTAAGAATTAACAATTGTTTTAGATTATATCCAATTGTTTTATAAATTGATTTGGATCTTTATCTTCTTGGTTATAAATGGATCAAAACAAAACAATAAATTTGGTTCTTTATTTACATATGACTTTATTATAATTTTTGCTCTAAAAAACCACGCCATGTGTGATCGCACCTTCTGCACCATATAATAGCCTCCTCGGCTTACACTCAATATGCTGCTTCAAAAAAATTCTTGTTCTTCTCCAATTTTCTTGAGAGATTAACTATTTTATAAGGTTCTATCAAACTATGGTTTTACTTAAATAATAATAACAAATATTTATTTTGAGACGTTAAAATAAACCTAATGTAATATTATGTTGCAAGTTTCCCGGAATATTTAAAAAGTTGACAAAGGTGGAACGAATACTTGATGCTCTCTGTTTCTAGTGACTCATACATCCATGGTTTCTCCGGAGGTTTTTGTATAATCATCAGCAACTCCTAGGTTAAAAATTAAAATCCTTATCATTTTCTAGTGATTCTACTTTTCAATTTGTCTCTAATTCTTCTCCACGTAATTTGATCGGCAGATTGCAATCATCGGCGCTTACACCTTCCGATCATCGGTTAAACCCTGCTCTACCATCAGAAGTTGTTATCTGTTTCGTACTTTCAGTACCTTTCTTTATCTACAACGTGAAATTAGGATATATGTTCTTCTGATTTCAAAATCGCTGTATGATATATTTTGCTTTCCGTCACATAATTTCACATGTGTTTTTGCAATTTTTAGGAATAAACTGGAAGAATTGCTAATATCAGATATGAATTGTTCTGTTATGCAGAAATAACTTGATTGATCAACTTTGAGACTCCTAAAATGGATGAAACCAGTAGTAGTGGAAGCTTATCACCTCTATCCAACTACAGATTGGGGAAAACCCTAGGTTTTGGTTCATTTGGTAAAGTTAAAGTAGCCCAACATATCTTAACAGGGATCAAAGTTGCCATAAAGATTCTTTCTCGTCAATCAATCAATGATTCTGAGGAGGAAAGATGTAATCTAACTAATTCATCATTTATCCAAATATCTTGATGCCTTGAATTCATTCACTTAATGAAATGAAGTTAATGATACCCTTTAATTTATGTTTGTGATTGTATATTTGTATGTTCAGTGAAAAGAGAGATCAAAATCATGAGGGTTCTTTCGCATCCTCATATTGTTAAGCTTTATGAAGTCATTGAGACGCGATCAACCATATATGTAATTATGGAGTATATGAATTCAGGTGAACTGTTTTATTATATCACTGAAAATCATAGACTCAGTGAGAATGAGGCTCGCCATTTCTTTCAGCAGGTGACTTTCTTGACTTTCAACATATCTTTATACTTCTGTTTGAAAATGATATTTGATTATTTGTCAATTGTCATGTTATGTAGATTATTTCAGGTGTTGAGAGTTGTCATCTTCACAAGGTGGTTCACAGAGATCTTAAACCAGAAAACCTGCTTCTTGACTCAAAAGGAAATGTTAAAGTTGCTGATTTTGGTTTAGCTAATATTATGCGCGATGGTCATCTTTTGAAAACAAGTTGTGGCAGCCCTAATTATGCTTCTCCGGAGGTAAACAGTTTTAGTCCATGTCAGCATATTTGTACAGCTAGGATGCCATGTCAGCTGACTCATAGTTGGTTTTTACTGTAGGTCATCTCATGACATCTTTTCTTGTTTTATAACTTGACTCAAGCAAATCATTAACCTTTAAGCCCTATTTATAATCAAGCAAACTTGCAACACAAGACTTCTAATCCTACTCAAATTAGGAAAAACTAAACCAAACAAAATCAAACTTTTATCAACTAAACAAATTAAACAAGTAAAATAACCTAAATTTAATTCCAGGTTTTGACCCACTTAGAAAACTGACTCATTATGTGAATCAACTTAGGATTAACTTCTAAAAAGCCCTAATCATGCTTTTCCAGAGGTAAACTGTTTAGTCCATGTCAGCATATTTGTACAGCTAGGATGCCATGTCAGCTAACTCATACTTTTTTTTTTTTTTAATTTTAGGTCATCTCTGGGCATCTTTATGCTGGTCCTGAAGTTGATGTTTGGAGTTGTGGGGTTATTTTATATGCATTTCTTTCTGGTGGTCTTCCTTTTGATGATGAGATAATGAGTGTCTTGCTTGCAAAGATTAAGGTTTGCTTAGACTTTGTGTGTTCGATTTATAAAGATAAACTATGATTTAAATACACAGATGGTCCCTGTTGTTTACGGAAAATAACAGGTTTGGGTATTAAGGGAATAAGGGTTTAATGTAACATGTTTGGGCTTTATGCTTTCAGTTTTGTAACGATGTTTTGGGTATTAAGTCTAACTTATGTTAAGTTAAGGTGCAATGACCAAAATACCCTTTGAGTACTTAAGGAGTATTTTGGTAATTTCATTTTAATACCCAAACTCATTACAAAATTGAAATCTGTTTCTTTCGCAAACCACAAGGACCATCTATGTAATTAACTCAAAAACTAATAATGACATGATATTTGTTACTTGATATTAGAGTGGAGTATTTACATTCCCAAATTACTTTTCTGTTGGAGCACGCGATTTAATCACACGGATGCTTATTGTTGATTCGGTTAACCGTATAACTATTCCTGAAATATACAAGCATCCATGGTTTCAAGTAAATATTCCACGATACATTGCGAATCACTCCGTTAATGCTTCATGCAGTGCAAGAAAGGTAATAAAATGCTCAACTTTCAGTTACTACATTTGGTTTGCCTTTTAACTCAAACGGGTCAAATAAAGTAATAAACAAGTTATATATAAGATGAACGTGTTAAACGAGTTGCACTGAGTCAAACTGGTTGAAAGTCGCTCAAAGTCTAATCTTAATGCAGACCACCTCCCAAATCATCTTACTCAAAAATTTAAATTAAAAGTTCTGTAACCATAAGCATATTTTTTATTTTATTTCTTAATTAAAGTTTAAAATTTTCAAATGTATGATTTGTTTTTTACATTTTAAGGTTGATGTTCGAGTTCTAGAAGAAATGGATACCATGGGATTTAATGTTCAAGAAGTGATTGGATCTTTGAATAACTTGATGCACAATCAGGTGACAAAACTTTCTCAACTGTTGATTCCAGTGAATATCTAACTGTAAAACCGGACTTTTATATTTTTTATTTTTCTTTTCAGGCGACAGTTTCATATTGTATACTATTGCATAGGCGATTAAATAATCTTAGGTGCCACGAAGATAATCTTCTGGGATCGTTGGTAACTTGACTCATTTCTTTTGCAATTATAGTTACAAGTTTTAAGGGTTTTTTATACGCTTGTTGGAACTGAATAAATCATGTTCAGATATATTGTTTCTGCTTCTAACTATATAATTATTTAGTGGTCAAATTGTTAGTTTTGGATGATCAATTTCATACCAACCGCAACAAAGCTTAATATCAAAGGGAAAATCAAATTATGTATTTCTTTATGAAATAATCATAATTTGTTCAATATTTTTAAACAAATAAATATTTTTATTTTTTTCTTTCAGGCACCGGAAGGCACGGATCGTCGAGATATTTATGTAAGACCAACATTTCCTGTTCAAGGCAAGTGGGCACTTGGATTTAAGGTGATTTTTGCGTTTTTCATTCTTGTACTTTCAAATAGAGGTGGTATAATGATCAGGTCGGATATATTAAAACAGTATCGGGTCAAAAAGGATAAGTTTTGCACTGGTAGTTGTGTTGAACCCGGATGTTTTTTGTCTAAAAAATATATTTAATGGACAATTAATGTGCCAAATACGCTTACAAAGCTAGGATTGATAATCTGTCATCATGAATACAAGATTTATTATGTTTTATGCTCAAAAATACAATTTTAGATATTTATTAATTTCACCCATCAGAGATAAAACATAACGCATGTTTATTTCTTTCTATATATATTGAATTTTACCTTTTTAGCCTTTAAAGATTAAACTTTTGAATATGTATTGTTACATTAATGCAGTCTTGTTCATCGCCACATGAAACCATGAGAGACGTTTTAACCGTCTTCAAGAGATTAAACGTACAATGGAAGAAGATCGGGCCTTACAACATGAAATGTCTGTGGAAGCCACCATTTCAAACATATTGTCTGCCAATGAATATGCACAAAATAACTCTAAAAGAAGACACCAACTGTGTGAATGCACCATTAAACAACTTAAACAATGAAACATTTACTTTATGTGATGTTGTAAAGTTTGAAATTCAGGTAAACTTTTAGGTATTGTACTTCATATTAATTCTTTTAGGTATTATACTCATTTTTATGTATCATACACATATCTAACATGTGTATTTTGTTTGGTTTTTAATGGATTAGTTATACAAGGGTAGTGAAGAGTATTATCTTTTGGACTGGCAAAGAGTTTATGGGCCTCCGTTTCTTTTCATTGAGGTTTGTGCTGCATTTCGCGCATGTGTCATTGCATAACTCTAATGTATATATTTCCAAAACATATCTAGAATTTTTTATAAGAAACCATATGCTGTTGAATATTGATGTTTGTGTGTCAAATGGGTCAGTAGTTGAAGCTATGTTTTGGCTGAAAAACTGCAACTTTCTTCTTTATTTTTGCGTGTTCAATTTGGTTAGATAGCATCACAAGTTGCATGCCGCCTTGTATGCGATATAAGTTTGCAAGTGGTACGCTATCTCGATAAAGTTGCAAGTAGCATCTCATCTAGATAAGACTGGCAACTTGAAAATAGGGTGTAATCCAATCAAAGTTATACGTTTCTTTTGCTGTTTACAAATAAGATAGATGGTTGAACATCAAGTGGAAAATGTACTAGTCTAGAAGGTGGGTTCCTTGAATTATTAGCATCATGTTTTAATCCCTACAAACCATTTGGTGTGGTCGGTAAGGATTGGGATGATCATGGATGCAAACGGTTTTTAGGAGGCAATTGAGCCCATAAACGGGGATATTGTGCATTCAAAGAAGTCAAAAATGGCAATTGCATTCCCGTTTCAAGTAATCCCCGACGACCTCATGTTGCAATTGGCGAGTTACATCGCGTTTAAGCAGTTATGGGATACATTGAAGACAAGGTTTGTGGTGGTAAATCGGGTGAGAACGGTGCGAGTACAAACCTTGAGGAGGGAATTCAAAAATCTTTAGATGGAGGGTGATTCTGTTAATAAATTTGTGAGAAAACTAAGCAGTTTGGTGTCAAAGGCGAAGAGTCTTGGAACCAATATTGATGGAAAACCAAAAAGAAAGTTATTGGATTCAATTCCTAGATCATTCCTTCAAATTGTAGCATCATTTGATTAGTGTTTCGAGTTGGATAAGATGGCATTCGATGAAGCCGTTGGGAGATTAAAGGCCTACGAAGAGCTTGCTAAGGAAGCTGGCCTAGGTGAAGATCCTTATGGTAAGTTGTGAACAAAAATGATGAAAAGGAATAAGGAAATACTTTGGTGAGCACTATGGTTGAGGGATTAAAGAAGTTCCAAGTAATGAAGTCGTGAAGATGAAGGACGTGGCCGGGGTGGAGGTCAGGGGGAGAGGGACATACGGTTACAACAAAACATAGGTTAAAGTGACAACAGTCGTATATGATATTTCAAGCTATGTTTTCGAAGGCGCAAATGGTGCACTCAATGTGCATAGGCCATGTCCAGAGAGTGCATGCGCATTGGACAAAGAAAGCAAAAAAATCAAAAATGTATTTAGTTGGGTATATAAAAATTTTATTATTTTTTTGGTATATTTGCAAAACCAATATAGATAGTAATTAATATAATCTATTTAATACCAACATAACTTAAAAGCCTTTTATAAGACTACTCTCATTCCAAACCCAATTCATTAATTCAACCCAACCTTTTGCTAAAAAACTAATTTCTCTTCAGTTATACAACCCAACCTCCATCTAATTTTTCACTCTTATTCAGAATCCAATCAACCAATTTTTAATCAAATAAATATGATAATTATTTTTATATTATCAAAAGTATTATTTCATTAAAAAAAATATATATTAGTTTTAAAGATAAAAATATATACTAAAAAAAGTATTATATATTTTATTTTCATTAAAATATACTAAGAAAAGATCAATCAACTTACAACTATAACATTTAATATACAAATTACAAGAGTTAATTGCAATTTGAATGTCTATGGTTTGAGGACACTAACACATTGAGCCCCACCTTGTTCAACTAGCAACTTGTGTCCCCGTGGTTTCAGATTTCAGCCAATCAAGTCTCTGGTTCTAATTTTGTTAGTGCTATGTTAAAAAAGATGGGTATCTTGATCATTTTTCATTGATTGTTGGGGGTATTTAGGGGCTGTTTGGTAACATCTGAATCATTAAGTGCTGAACCATTAAGATGTCTGAATGGCTAAGAGGCTCTGAACCAGTAAGTGCTGAACCATTCAGACTCTTATTTTTACTTAACCATTCAGATGGTTATTCAGATGTGGAGGCCGATTCAGATGTTGATTTTTACATCCCACCAAACGGTCTGAATCTGAACGATTCAGACCTGAGACCATTCAGACCCATTCAGATGTAAACAAATAGAACCTTAGTCAATTATTTAACAAAACATTTATAACTTAAAAAACCTACGAATCATCTTCATCTCATCTAGATGAACACACACCCTCTCTCACACACACACATCCACTCTCTCTAAAATCACCAATCAAACAACATGAGCCCTTCTACTCTTCTGTGCAATCCATTATCTAGGGTTCAAAATGAACCTTCTCATCGGTGCTCCGATCGAACCGATCCTTGTATGCAATAAGGCATTCGAACCGATCCTTCTCATCGTCTAGGGTTCCGGTCGTGGCCTTAATAAGGTCAAAGGTGCTCCGATCGAACTTTTACAACCGGATATTCTTCGCACTTACGCATTCAAATATACTGTTGTTGTAATGAGGACTTGTGGGTCATCTAGATCTGAGAAGTTAGACCCACTTTCCAAAACCCAGCTCGTCGATGATGATGTTTATGAATATAGATATGAGAAGTGGGTCATCTTCTTAGCAATTGGTTGTATTATTAGACTCACACTTATGTTATTTACACATCTTTTTAGTAATCATTTTATGTTATTTTAATTACTTTTTATTTTGTTTTTAGTAGTTTTTTATTCTTTTTAGTTATTTATTTAGTTTACGTTTATTTTGTAAGTTTTTATGTCTAAACGACTAATTTTATGAGAGAATCTGAGGTCCGTGGAGATTCGAGCAGTTCCCGAAGCTTAAAGTTATTAAAATGCTAAATACGATGGAGCTAGGTTTTTATGAGAGTGCATTGAGCTGTTTCAAAAGTTAATTGAGCTCAATTAAATTAGTTTGCTTCCACTCTTAATTGAAATAGAAAAGTTCATGGGCTAATCTTATTGGATTTAAATGGAATGGGTCGAAGTTTTTAGAATGAGGATAAGTTTGTTTCAATTATTAAAAAGAGGGTGAGGAATTTGGAGGTGGAAGTTGACGTCAGGTAGAAGAAAAAGAAATCTAGGTTATTATTTTATTAAATATAAAAGATCATAAAAAGGGTTTTTGGACGGCAAAAAATAGAAAAGAGGGGAAGCTCCAATTATTGGAGTTAGTGACAAAGAAAAGAAATAAAAAGGAATTAAGGGTTTCATTTATTGGGGTTTTTTTTTGACGGAACAAAAGAAAAAGAGAGAAATAGGTTTTCTTCACGTGGGACTTGTCTGGTGCGACGGCAGAGGCCAAAAGAAGAAGAAAAGAGGGCAGTCGTTCTTACAAAGAAAGAAAAGAAGAATATTTTTGGACTGGTACTGAGCAGAGCCAAGAGACCGTCTCAAACCTTTGTTCTTTTAATATTTTTATGGTTGAACGGTACAAATATTTATTAGTTTCTTATGATTATTGGCTGAGCCCTAATAGTTGCTTGGGTTTGATAGATTGATTGTTTGATTTGCATGTTAATCGTAGTTTTGGATTACGTTTATTGATTGGATTGTTCTTTGGTAAAATCCCAACCTTAGATTATTTACACTTGTATTAACTCGGCTGAATTAACCATAGCTTGGTCTTAACTAAGTGTGTCTATAGCGGTTTTGACGGTTTAGTTGTGTGTTAAGTCTAGTAAGTTGAAGTTGTACATCCTTGTCTTAGGATTAGTTGGTCTTCTGCTGTAGGAATCCTTGTCTTAGGAGATTATAGTCTTTAGCCAACCGAGTGTGAGTATTTGAGTGAACTGGTACCCTTTTTGCTAGTAGATTGACAACCTATATCTGGTTTGGAAACCTTAGAGCCGGGAGGTAACGTGACAAGTACCTACCCTAGGAATGGAAGCTGACATATGTGCTAAGTTTGGTAGACAGTCCATATAGACCATAATGTCATCAGTCTAGTATCCTAATCTATAGAAACCATATCCCTAAAGGTGAGTCCATGATCCAGTTTGACTATAACTGATTACTTAATTCTTAATCATCCTAGGTAGCTGCTTCTGTTTCTAATTGATATTTATTCTGTGTTTGATTGCTTTTTTGCTATTGATTAGTGAAAAGACCATTTTGCCATTAGTTCTGTTAAGTTGCACGACCTTTAGAATTCCGAGTGTGCTGTTGGTTCTATCCCAAGAGTCCTTGGACGATACTCGGTCTTACTTGCTAAACTGCTATTGATCGGTACACTTGTCATATATGTGTAGTTAGGAGCAGTTGATCATTTTTATAAATTTTATTACTTGACACCGTTTTTGCACATGTTCAAGCACACATCAGTAGGGTTCACAGGAAAATGTTTCATCTTAAAGAGTTCAAGATGAAAGAAGTTTAGTCGTTGCGAATGACAAGTGGTAAAGCTTGTATCTGCTTAGACGTGAGGTAAGCCTTATACTAATGGGTGATGGCTTCATGTTACCCTTACCCAGATGACTTTGTAATAGCGCGATATTGAGAAGTTCGTTCCAGCGAGTTTGTCGCTTGGACAACTTAAGACGTCTACAGGTTGCCAAGAAGTATGACTAGGACATTAAGTTGGAGTTTGTAATGTGATTTGGGATGGATATTCTCCCTTAACGGAAAGGTACTTAAATGTGTTACTGGGTTTCCGCTTCCGGATGGAATGCAGAAGTCATGCATCGTTGTTGTTCCAACTCTCGTCTCTTGGTTTAGAGCCGTCAGTGGTTGCACTTTATTTGCAAATTCCCCTGAAGTCTGGTCGTAGATGTCCCATTTGTTCTTTTGGTCTTACAAAGTGAATGAAAGATAACTCTTAGAAGTACAATAAAAAAAACTTGTCATGTCATGATTTGCACAGTTAATCTAAATGGTCCATGGATACAATCGGTGTGTTGGTTAGGCCAAAGGCATAACCTTAAAGGTTTGTTGTGATCACCTCTAGTTTGAGAAGTTTCTACATGAATGGTATTTTCTTGGCTTCTCACTTGATGTTGATGTGGTTCTTGTAGGAGTCCAACCTTTGCAGCTGGTTGGATTGTTTATCGTCTCAAGAGAGTGATAAGGGTTTTTAATAGTCATTGGTTGATCTTATAGCAGTCAATGCATATTTGGATATATGGTGTTTCTTCAAGAATGAGGGTGGCCGGCGCTCACCATGAAAGAGGGCAGACCTAAATATACCCTTATTTGTAGTTTTCATAATGACTATGATAATATTTGCATCTCTTGCAGATGCATTAGATAACGTACACCGATAGACAGTAACGTTTTTAGTATGGAATATTTTTGTGGTTCTTGTCCTTTTGTGGGATAGGAATTCAAAATGAATCAAATGAAAATGCTATTTAGTATGGAACGATCTTTAACGCCTTTGCACCTTTTGGTTGACTTCTTGATGACGTGTACTAAAACAATGAAGCGAGTCTTTTATAAAAAGGGTGTTGTAAGTGTTTAGGAGCTAAGGGTTTGCCTTGAGAGCATCCTCTTATTCGCCTTGGTTGGATGAGGTTTCCATATTTAGATGGATATCTACAGATGTTTGATGATCAAGAACGATGGATGAATCCAAATGGAAGATGAATGCAAACATTAGATGAATGCTAATGATAGTTGAACACAACGATTGATGAATCCAAAAGATAAGGTAATATACATGATAGATGAATCCGTGCGATCCTGTTGTTGCAGTCACTTCTCAGTTTAGTTCTTAGGCTCTCCGTCCATACTTATGAGTATTTCCAAATCTGCGTGATGCTAAGTCTATCAAAAAGATCCGGTAGTTCTAAGGAAAGCCCCCAAGGATCTACTTGAGAGATGGAGTTTGGAGTTGATATATATATGTTTCACGAATGTGATAACCTAACACTTAGAGTTACAACTTAGATTGTGTACTGAAGAAAATAGAGTCTAGTTGAAAGAAAAACAAGCCTGTATCGTTCATGATTATAATGGCTAACGCCAAGATACTAGTTAAATAGTATACACAAGCATGGAAGTTTATTTTAGAAGCAAACTGTTGTGTTTGAAATTGAAAGGGCATCGCTGATTGTGCTAGTTAGATTTTCCTTGAAGGATAGTTGTATAAGGTTTATAGAACGGTTTACCTATTAAGGTAAAAAAAAAATTTGCTGAAATTTGGAGTTCTTATTCCCGTTAGGGATATTGTGGTCATCCGTTAGGATTTATGTGATAGTTGAAGGATTGGAGTAAAACAGGACTTCAAAAAAATTATAATGTGTCTATGTTTATGTGATAATATATTAAAGAGCCTAAGTTTATTTTTGTGTTGTCACTAGTACGACTTGTATACTGTATCATTAGTAACTCAACACCTCGTAATAGAAGTTTCCCAGAATTCATGTGTACTGTAAATTCACGATTACGTCGCGCGCCACAATCGTC
>WOUH02000002.1:4035360-4051391 GCA_009936405.2 Stevia rebaudiana
CACTTTTAAATGCAATTTCGTCACTTTTTATTAAAAAAAAAAAGAAAAAGCACCGAGTACTTTAGAAAAAAAAAATACCCCAAAAATAAAAAATAAAAAACTCGTTTTTTTTTAAATTTCAGCGAAAAAATGTGTTACATATGTAACATTTACATATGTTACAATCTCTGAAATTTGTAAAAGAATATTTGTTAAAAAAACTAATCGACGCTTTTTTATAATTTTTTCACCAAAAGTATTAGATTTTAATGTATAATTTATATAAAAAATATAAAGTTGTAAAAATTAAAATTTCGAAAAAAGTCGTTGTTACATATGTTAGAAAAAGTGGGTTTCGGGGGGTTTTCTCAACTCGAGAGGGTTTTCAAATTATCCACCCCGTATATATACGTACACAAACATATATGTTTATCATCTTAATAAAGGTAAGATGGGTGGGTCACTCGAGGTGGCTAACTGATTAAAATGGGCCACTTTATAGCGCGTGTCAGGTCATGTTGACACATACGCATTGTATGTCCATTTTTTGACCCTATTTATTAAGAGTTATATATGATTATAGAAACAATATTATTAAAAAAGTTATTTAAATTTTTAATAACTGTTTTCGCATGCTGCATGCATTAAAAATACACTTCAAATGACTTTCAACCCGTTTGACCTGCAACATTTTCAGCTGAATAATTCAATAGCCTCATTTAGATTAAAGATAACCCAAATTGACCCATCTGTAAGAAACGGGTCAAATTGCCAACATTAATTATAAGAAAAATTATATTTGAACCCTTAATATCAGTGTACCTCGATGACCATCAAAGATTCCAAACATATGAATATCATCTTCATTCCACAAACGAGGCATAACAAAATGCATATCTTCCATACTTTCCCTTCTTCCACATGTAGCAAAAGAACCCCAACATAAAACCGGAACATATATTCTTGAATTCTCTGAATTATAATCACTCCAATCAAAACCACTTTTGTTAACATTCTTCAAAACATTCTCACCCTCAGAAAACCAGTTGATGTTCTCTTTAAACGGTTGGACCATTTTAATGCGGTCATTATTTGATGATTCAATGACATCATTATCTTCCACCGTGAAGATCTTGTTATTTTCAGTTATTTGATCGAGTTCTGTGATAATATCGTCAAATGAAGGTCGGTTGCGCGTGTCAGCATCCCAACATGTTTGTATCAGAGACAATAATCTTGACGGTGCGCCTGATTCGGTTCCTGCAATCGCGGGTCTGAGTCCTTCAGACACAACCGCTGCTGTCAGTTGTTGTTCGGTATAATTCATTTCCAGCACCGTATGAGCCTACAAGTCGGGAATCTTGTTATTTAGGAGGAAAAACCTTTTTTAATAATAATAATAAATTTCTTTTTAAACAGTTTGCTGGAAAGCTATTATAGTATAAACTTATCATTCACTAAATCTTATTTTCCAAAAAAATCTTATTTTCCAAAAAAATCTTATTTTCCAAAAAAATCTTATTTTCCAAAAAAATCTTATTCCAAAATAATAGAAAACACACAAAGGAAAAGTATCCTTTTTCACGTATGTTGGTGATTGAAAATAAGCCATGTAATTAAGTGTGCCATATTCAAAACATCGCTAAAATCAGGTACATAATATTACAAAAATTAAACAAATATGAAATTACTAACCTGTGCTTCAGTGCGAAGATCGGTATATGGGACAACACCTGTAAGAAGTTCACTGTAACGGGTTAAGATTGAAGTTTTATGTTTCCATTTATACATGAGGGAAATATAATGTAAGTTGGTCTCTCAAATCTCAAGAAACATTTACCTCAATAATACATAACGGTTAATACGGTTAAAACTTAAAAGAGAAACATATGATACAACTAAAACAGAGGAACAAATTTACAATTATGGTATTAATCATGTTTTGTTTGATCACCCTAAATAGCTTGGATAGATTATCTTGGTGGTATTGTTTATGTGTGTGTACGCGTGCGTGCACATTGATATTACTTGATATCAATTACATATATAATATATATCCCCCTACAAACTTCATAAACTACATAGATACCCAATCCAAAATTTTATTTACATATATCCTCTTACTTTGACGGATAATAACAAATATACCCATTTTGAGGGGGGATATGTAATTAAAGTTTTGGGGTTATAACAGGGATTGGGGATAGATGTAATTTAAGTTTTGTGTTGGGCATATATGTAATTAAGTTTCATAATAGGGGGATATATGTAATTGATCCTATTTAAGAAAGTCGGCACACATTTGGTGGTTATAAAAGTTTTCATTTCTAATAAAAAAGTTCTCATGCTTATAAAAAGAAAAATAACATAAGAGAAGATTGATTTCATGCAGTATGGTAGTGACTACTTACGCAATGATCTACCAATGAGTTTAGGTAATCCTTAGTTCGGTTCTAAATATGGAAACATTTTATTCTGAAAAGGCACACCCCAATATATGACCGGTAATATTTCCTTGAGCATTTCATCACAATATGTTTGCCCTTTGCTTATTATCAGTTAATGCCCCGTTTACGGTGCGCGCATATAATATATATATGTGTGGACCCTCGAGGGGCAAAAGTAAAATTGCACTAGTTTTAACATTATTTTACATATTTTTGTGAAACTAATGTTAAAAACGTTGAGTTGACGGTTAATCAGGCATCATGAGTCGGGGGTCTCATTGGGAGCAGCCTCTCTATTCCTAGGGGGTAGAGGTAAGGCTTGTCTTCATCTTACCCTCCTCAGACCCTACCTTTAGGTGGGATATACTAAGCACGATGATGATGATGATGATTGCTTATTATCAGTTAAATATGTTTAATTTAAACGCCTCGTTTTGTGTTTTGTAATCATTCAAAGATTGTATTTGATACAGACATAAAATATATATTCACAATACTAAGTGCACATGAGGCAGAATATGGTATGACATTTATAACATCCACAATTATGAAAGTTTTTTCATCCACATAGATACAAAAGAAATATATTTTAAATTTCTAATATGGTTTATGACGGTTCCTTGTTGCAACTTTTGTAATTTACCTATTTGCCCATAGTCACCCCTTACATTTTATTGATAATAAATGCTTTTAACCCACAAGATTCTATTAGCTCATCATTACGACATTATATTTAAAACAATCATTTAGTAGTCAAAGTGTCTAACCTTTCTAAAAAATCTATATATAATTCAGTCAATAGTAAAAAAAATTTCATGAGACGAATGGAGTACAAGAGACTGGGAGTTTAAACACCTATAAAATCTACAAAAAAAGATTTTATGTAACCGCTAATTTCAATTATTTTCTGTAAATATCATGTTATAAAATGCGATTCATAATGTCATAGAATTCTTACTTGATTGTAATTCCAAAACTGTATACATCTGATTTTTCAGTATGAACCTCTTTCTTCAATACTTCAGGTGGCATGTAAATAAGAGTACCAACCATATTCTTCTTATGAAAACCGCCAGTTGGTTTGCCTGATGATCTCCAGTTTTCCATTGTGACTTTTTTTAAATCTTGTTTGTATTCAGACAAACCAAAATCTGCAAGATGAGGTCTCATGCTTTTGTCAAGCTGCATTAAAATGACAAATCTTTATTTATTGAATAAAATAAAAAACACTTCAGCATAAAAGAGTGAGAATTAATCATTAAATTTATTAGCGGCTTCAGAAAATTAACTGCAATAACTTACAAGAACATTCGCTGGCTTCACATCTCTATGCACAATTCCAATGTTATGAAGATATTGCAAAGCATTTGCTGCAAAACAGAGAGCACGAAGAGTGTAACTTAATTTTCCTACTCCTAAAACGACTATCCAAATGATATAATGATATAATTATAATCAGATTCACATCGCGCAAACACTAGAAAGTGATGTATGTGACTTGAAATTGCAATAATCAGATAATGAAGTACAAAACACGGATTCAAGAACCTCTGTAATGATCTAATCTATAAATAAACGGCTAAATTGCACCCTAAACTAACAAATCTGCTAATAAAATATTGCATATGTAAGTTTACCTAACTGTTTGGTGATCATAAGTGCTTGATCAATACTTGGAGTCCATTCTTCAACATGTAACTTCTGAGAAAGATTTCCAAACTCATAGAACTTAAAGAAGAACATGTAGTTTGGTGGTCTTGCGTGTGCTGCTACCAATGTGGCAATTCCTTCATGATTTAACTTGCTTCAAGTTCAAAATCATACAAACAAATTAAACAAACAGAAGATATTTCGATTTTAAAACATCAAACAGTTGGTCTGCAACATAAATTTTTCAGAAACTGTAACTTGTTAAGGAATTATAAAACTTCATAACAAGTAATATAAACATGGTATCGAATTAGGTTACATTTTCGGTTGCATTAACCTATATGTTTTGACAATAAACATTAAAAATCCAAAAGAAAACACATTTCAGAACGGCTATTTATAGATATGAAAGAACAGATTAAGTTACCAAAGCAATTGCAATTCTTTATGGAACTTATTGATGTCATCAGAAGTCGATAAAACGGGTTTTTTAACAGCAACCCTTTTCCCATCCAAAGTTGCATCGTAAACGACACTCTCAGCTCCTGCTAATTGCGAAATTTGGGGATTTTTCATACATTTATTCGTTATGATTTCAATTGAAGATGAAATTGTGCATACCTCGAGCAATCGGAAGTAGGAGGGTGTAAGAAGATGGGGGAAGATGCAGAGGAATTGAATCACTTTGACAACACCCTCTGATGCAAGTATTAGGATGAACGATTTCTAACCCCATCTCGATTTTGGTTTTGAGTAAACAGTGATTGGTGTATATTCAGGTCTGATTCTCTTTTGGTGGGAATATGATGTGAACGTTGCTCATTTTCTTTATTACATTTTATGTCAAAAACATTGTGGGCATACATGCTCTAACCACCACATAACACAAGTGTTCTAGTGGTTAAGGCTTGGGGTTCTCTAAAGGAGACTCAAGTTCAAATCTCACTAGGTGATGCTTTGGGTGGCCAACCATGACGATGATAGGAGAATTCCATTCAGGGTTGAGCATAACACGATTTGGGGCAGAGATGGCAGTTCGAACCCCATCCCCTAATTTGGATTTAGAACCGTGAGTCGGTTGCGTTCTGAGGCGAGGGCTGTTGCAGGCCGGTATATATGGAGCTTTAGGGACGATTGAGGTAGTGTCGTTTGATGCAATCTAGGGTTTTGTATGAAGAAGATGAAGTTATGAGATGGTGGTTGCTGAAAGTGAAAGTAGTCAACGGCGGCTGGTGGTCATCGATGGCTAGTGGTCACCGGTGGCAAATCATGGGCAGAGAGAGAAAGCTTGTGTTTTGTTTTAAATTATTGGTTTTAATTTTTCATTTTTTCATATGTTTAAGTCATTTACACATTTAGTCCCTCCTATTACAAGTGTGAACAAATTACACAATGAGTCCTTGTGCATGAGAAGTCTAAAATACCCCTCATTTAACGGAAAAATTAACCAAAAACCAAACCGAACAAAACACCCAAAATAACTGAACTAAAATAATTAAAGCTGACTTTTCGTTTCGGTTAATTTATTCTAAAATGTAAAATAATCAAACTTAATGTATTCGGTTTGAAATAAATATACGAACAAGATTAAATAAAAAACAAAGTTTTGCTTAAAACCATAAGAATAAAATACAGTAAAAAATAAAATTGCAAAATAAGAAAACAAGAATCCAGTACAAAATACGATGAAAACAAAAATCTAATGCAAAATTTATTAAGTAATATACATAATTATCATTTAAAAGGCTAAAACATGCATGAACAAAATCATAATTATCACAAGTTATCTCATTTATTTATCACAAAAGCTATAACTAATGAACTCTAACTTTTATGATAGTCTATTTTCTTTAGCTTTAATAACCAATTAAACATTATGCATAGCGTATCACCATGTCTTATGTTTGAGAGGTATTCAAATGCTAATCCAAAATTTATTAGTTATTTACATAATTTATTTAAAAGGCTACAAGTGCCTACAACATATATGAACAAATCATAACTATAAGTTATCTCATTTATTTATCACAAAATCTAGAACTAATGAACTCTAACTTTCATGATAGTTTAAATTCTTTAGCTTTGATAACCAATTAAACATTATCTTCCCTTGTTCTATATTGATTGTTCAATATATGTGAATCCACGAAACTCTCTTTTTTATAGATCAAGTTAAAAAATGTTTTTATATATATTGACTTATAAAACACAGGCTCAAGATTAATCCTCTATTATGTTGATAGGTTGAATAAGTTAAAAAAAAAAACAAACAACCAAACTAAAACCTTTAAAAAGAAAAACCAAAATCCAAATGATTGAGAAAAACTAAAATCAAATTTTTTTACTTCAGATTATGTAATTCATAAAAATTGAACCGAACCAAACCGCACATGAGTATATATTACAACTTGTTGTGTAACTCTTCAGAAAAATATTATCAAGCCATCAATACCTAATTCCAGCTCGTGGTCTAGTATCATGGGCCGAGCCCAAAGGGCGATGCAGATTGGTTACTGGCAGGCCATTTAAGTTTAATGTATCATATCATTATCACATCTATCACTTGGTTTTCCAATTTCCCTTAGGTTTATGGGTTTGGAACTTTGGATGTAGGTTTTTTTTTAATGATTAGGAGAACGTGTTATAAGTTGGGACTCTCCTTTTGCGAGGTATCATGTTCAATTCTTGCTCAGAGTAAAATTGATTTGGGTATTCCTGTGATGGTGAGAAAGTTTAACTCGGATAGAGGTCAGCGGTTCGAACCTGAGAATGGGAGAGGGTGTACGATCTCATGGAGGTCGAGGAATCAACTTTGGCTACATCGCTCGACTACCGGTGGCTAGCACGCGAGATCCTCTGTTGTTCAAATTTTTTTTATTCGAGCTCGAATTCAAGCGAGAGTTACGAATTGCTATTGTCATGACTTTTGTCGTTGATTTTTAGTAATTTAGCTGCAGATTCATCACCGTCATTTGTTATCATAAGTCTTCTTATTTAAAAAAAGTATTTTATCTCTTTTTATGATCAAGATTATATGCTCTTCCTATGTCATTTTCTTTATTATTTTCGGTCTTACGATGAGCGTCCAGTTACCAACTACTTCTACTAAACGGATATTGTTGAAAGGTTTGAAAAATAATCTTGATTTATATATTGTATAGTATGTAAATATTTGGAGATGTTATTTGATATTTTTTACATTGTAATCAAGGGAACTTTCATTATTCTATACACCAACCCTTTGTACTTATTGTTATGGTTATGGCCAGTTAGATTGCTTTGAAATTACTTTATAAGCCAACAAATTAAGCATTTCGATTTATTTATACCAAATCTGAAATAAGCATACAAAATGAAGAAAATTCGAATTTGGCACTGATACTTTTTTCATTTGCAAAATAAAAACGTAGTCAAGCCTTTTTTTTTTCCCTAAAAACTTTAACGTTATACTTGTCACCCAAGTATTTTTTTAGTATTGTTACATCGATGCAACTGAATTTACAACTGAGTAATATATTAGTTCGAACTTACAACAATTCAATGACTTCTAGAAATGAAGTCAAATAGTTTGGTGGTACATTGTCCTTGTTTTGAATGTTTTTGAAGTTAGCGTTTAGTTTGAACTTGTTGGAATAATGCCTTTGAATGTTAGTATGTTACATGTTGATGTTAATGAATTGTTGTAAGTTCGCACTATCGGATATCTGATCTTGAACACCCCTGACAAAGCTTCAACAAATGAACCGCAAAAGAGGATGAAAATAAACAAGAAAAATATAAAATTCTTTTTCCAGATACTCACATTTTTCTCTAACATCATATATATTTTAGGTCTTTGCTTGTTTAAATACTATCTAGCTTTTTCATGTGTAATAACAGTTCTTTAAATAAATGAAAAAAGTTAGATATGTAAATTTTTTATTATTAACCCGATTTTAATCACCGACCAGAATATATAACCCAAAACATTATAAGGGTTAATGGACAATCTTTCATGTGTATTAATCATGTCACTCTACTAAGATGTAACAATGTTTTTTCATATCGTTTGTTCTTCGGCATTCAACGTTTATTGTATTACTGCTTACGAATTTACTGTCATAAATCTTTATGCATTAATATGAAAAAAATTTGTTTATTGAGTTAATTACAGTTTCACTCCTTGTGATTTGCTTAATTTATCATGTTCACTCCAAATTGTTTAAAATCATCAATTACACTCCAAATCTTTAAAAATTAATCAGTTTCTCTCCACCCTGATTAACTATACCCTATCTCTAGTAACACAAAAGGGCAATTTTGTCTTACTATACCAATAAATAGCTTCATACAAATAAAAGACAAATATAGAAAACATGGAGAATAATAGCTTCATTTGAAGTAAATTGGTTTCTTCCAAACTGATATACAAAAAGGTGATACTACCAAGAGTTTAATTTCTTTTTTTATCTGTCATTCACCATTTCACCCTGCTAGTCGCACAGATATGTTTGAGATTGTAAGGTTCATTATCGATAGTTAAAAGCATTAGAACATATAATATGTGTTTAAATCCGTGAGAAAAATGTATTCTCCTTGCCATACACATCGTTGTATCATTTGTCAACTTTTTTGGACCAACAAAGTGCAAGGTATAAAAGATTAAAGAGTTAATTACAGTTTCACCCTTTAGTTTGCTTAATTGGCATTGTAAAGACAAAATTGCTTTTTTGTGTGACTAGAGTTAGTGTATGATTAATTAGGGTGGAGGGAAACTGATTAATATTTTAAAAATTTGAAGTGTAATTGATGATTTTAAACAATTTGGAGTGAACCTGATTAATTAAGCAAACCACAGAGAACGAAACTATAATCAACTCTTGTTTATTTAATCATAACTGTTTCGACCCTAACTCCTGAAAAGTTTCTTACGTATATGATTTTATTCCAACCAAAACCTAAAAAGTACATTTTAGTGTTATTTATACTGTTGTATTTGTATTACCTATTTTGCGTGGTTGGTTTTATTTTCGTAGCAATCAATGAAACCGAGTAGACCCTCAGACATGTTCTTTGTCAAATAAATAATAAAAATGTTTTTTGTTTTGTCAAATAGAAACAAAGAAGATTTTTGTATTTATTTTAGTTGAAGGAGCACGAACCACACATGAAGGCACGTGTTTTACCACATGAGAAAGTTATATTGTCCACATACTTCCCCCAACCCCTTTCTCAATGACTCATCAATCTCCACTAGGGTTTTATTTTGTTCTCTAAAATATATAAACCAAGCGTTTACCCTTTTTCCAAGAAATATATATTATATTCTGCAATTAATATATTTCTCTTTTTAGGCAAATTTCAATTGCGGTAGTTTTCGAATTTTCTTTAAATAAAGTAAAATCTAACTCTAATAAAATAATAACATTAATGTCATATGTTATTATTTAAATTTTTTAAATTTATATATATTTTATTTATCCTAAATTTTAAAATAAATTTAAGTTACTAAATCATATAAATTTATTATTATATAACTAAGAATTTATCTTTTATATATATATATATATATATATATATTTAAAACAATACTTAATTAAGTATTTATTTTATATATTTGACAATTATTATCCTTAACGTTTCAGGCGTTAGCAATTTTCGACCATAATGTTTCAAGACATAACAAAATTTGTCTCTAAATTTTCACGTTTTAACAGTTTTCGTCCATAACGTTTCAAGTCTTAAAAATTCGTAACGTTTCAAATCTTAATAGTTTTCATCCCTAACGTTTTAAGTATTAACATTTTTCGTCTTTAATACACAGGTTATCCACTAACCCGTGGAATACACAATCTATAACATATTTTTTTATCCACTAAATTCAATTTTCTTAAGTTACATATTTTTAATCTACTAAACCATGTACGAAGAGTTATAACATAATGTATATTCATTTACACTTGTAATATACGGGTTATAAACTAGTTTTTAAATATATACTTTTTTTATTGTTTTTTTAAATATATTGTTGGTTTTTTAATTAGGATTAGTGGATGGTGACACAGCACAAAGGATAACCTTATCATTTTGAATTTCTATAAGATGGATAATGCATAAGATCATTTTATATTTTAATAAGATTCTCTTACTACTAAGTTTTATGAGTGACTTGAACACTAAACGCGTTTTAAGTATTTTTTATATTAAACCAGAGAAAATGTCGAACGAAATTATGACTAGAGTTATAAAGTACAACTTTTTTATGCTTTGTAAAGTAAAATTAGCACACGGAAGTAATTTAAATTAATCTGTTCTGTTAAGCTACTTATATGACACATTAATTGTTTCAATATTTTGACGACTTTAACATAAATTTGTATGATAAGTTAATTTTGACATGAGGTCTTGGGTCCGATCCCAAGCTAACGAAGAATTTAATATAGGCTATTCATACCGTTCTCTTCTACTTGTCATACCCCTCCTCAAAATTTAAAATTAGAACTTGTCATATTTTAACCCCGGATTTTTTTAAAATATTTTTAGCTGAAAAATGTATGTTAGATAAAATAAAAGAACCTTTATGTAAACTCAAAGAATATTTTTTTATAAACCAATGATTTTTTCTTTTTTTCATCGTTTTGAAGTAATTTTTTTATAAAAAGGTATTAAAATGTTCGTCCAAAAAAGGATTTTAAGTTTTTTAAAAGTTTAAATCATGTTTTTAAAAAAGGTTAAGAAGCGTTTTATTGAGATAAAATTTGGTTTTTTTTAATAGTTTCAGCAAAACGTTTTTTTCTTAAATAGTTGAAAGAACTTTTTTAAAAGTGGTAAAAAAATGTAGTTAAAAAATAAGTTCACTAAACAAAAAGATTTAGAAAAAAAAGGTTTGAAGAAAACCGTCCTCTTTAAGAAACTTTAAAGAAGTAGAATTTTTTTTAGTTTTTAGAATACGCATAGATTTTTTCATAAAATAATATTTTAAATTTTAATAAAAATCTAAATTTGACTTAATCAAAACATTAGTAATAATAAAAAAGAATAACAAAAAAGGTGAGTTTTGTATCATTCTTAAAATTTAAAGGTTAAAATGATTTTAAATGAAAAGTAAAAAAGGAGTGTAAGACAAGTAAAAGCTATAAAAAGAGGGGTACGTTTAGCAATACCCTTTATCATAATTTAGTAGGCGTAAGATAAAATTTTCATTAAGAAAGAAATCACGAGTGAATTTCCTCTAAGATATGTATAAAGACATTATAAAAAAAAGTTGTATGATATGAGGGTCAACCGGTCAAGCGAAAACTACACCATTGTATTTAACCTGCATGAATGCAAGATGAAATGTACTATTAGAATTAAAAAGAAGGAAAATATCATAAAATGTAAACTTTCTGCTAATTTCTAATTAGGTCATTCGTATATATATCTGTTATGAAGCAAGATACATAGACGATATGTATAGAGCGATTAGGAACGCAAATCAAGACGAGATTGTATTGGTATAAGCATGATGAAAGATTGGGTGGAACATGATGTTATGATAAGTGACTGTCTGTGTCCTAGGCAACGTACATATTTATTTATTATACATCAATGTTCCAGGTTATTAATCATCATGAAAATACTAACCAATCCCCATCTTGATTGTAGGAGCCTGAAAGATGGTTAATACTCGTAGTCAAGTTGTAAGGGGCTGAGGTCGTAATACTGGAACAGGCCCAAGGAGAAACACACGTTTAGCTCCTGAAGTTGAACATGTGGATAATACTTGAAGGAACGGGAAGTACACATTTAAATGACCAGCAACGAGCTGAGTTAGCAAGGATGTTACAAGAAGCAATACCAGTTATCGTGGCAGAAGTTAGAAGATCCAATAATGATAATGGAAATAGAAACGGGTCCGGAGATGGTAACAATATAGAACGTAACGAACATGTGGAACATGTTGAGCAAATAATAGAACCACGACGAGGTTGTGACTATAAAACATTTAAGAGTTGTGAACCCAAACCATTTAGCAGGAAGAAAGACGCAGTGGCTACCGTTCAGTGGGCTCATGAGATGGAGGCGGTTATACAAATGAGCGAATGTAGAGATGATCAGGCAGTCAGGTATGCCGCTCATTCGTTTGAAGCTGAGGCATTGTTTTGGTGGGAAACAATAAAACAAGCAAGAGGAGCTCGGTTAATGGCTACTATGAGGTGGAATGAGTTGAAGAGATTGGTACTAGAGCAGTTTTGTTCCCGAAGTGAAGTTGAGAAAATGGAAATAAACTTTTTGAAGTTAGAAGCGGGAAAATGACCCACCGGGAATACACATCAAGATATAACGAAATGTCGCGATTAGTTCCCGATCAAGTAAACACCGAAGAGAAGCGTGTTAGGAGGTACATTCAAGGATTTCCGTCTGAAATCCGTAAGTTGATCAAGCCTTTAGCCCCGACAACATTCCAAGCTGCGATGGATATTAGCTTGGGAATGTACGATGAGGAGTATGGTGAGGGTGGTAGACCCGATGATAAGAAACGTAAATTTTCGGATGAGAAGAAAGAGGAAACATGGGCCAACAAGAGGCATGATTCAGGAAAAGGTCATAAGTGTTCTAAGTGTGGGAAGAACCATCGCGGAAAATGTCGGAACAAAGCGGTCACTTGTTATAACTATGGAAAAGCGGGACATTATTCTCCAAATTGTCCGGAACCCAAAAAGGAACTCAAATGTTATAATTGTGGGAAAATGGGTCATGCTGCCCCTAATTGCAATGAGAATAGGAAGACGGGATGTTTTAATTGCGGTGATACGGGGCATATCAGAGCAAATTGTCCTAAACTTGTTCAGAATGCTACCCCACTTCAGATGGTTCCCGTAAGAGGAGGAGAGATGGTTAAAGCTAAGAGAAGAGCTTTTACCATGACTGCTGAGGAGGCTAGGATGGAACCAGATGTGGTGAAAGGTATGTTTCTCGTTAATAATATGCCTGCTACCGTTATGTTTGATTCTGGTGCTAGTATAAGTTTCGTATCTAATAAATTCAGTAGTCAGTTGAATAAAACAATGATTGCCATGAAAAAGCCAGTTATGATTGAAACGGCTAAAGAAAAGACTACTTTCGTTGATAGTATTATCGACGATTGTTCCATTAGTTTAGGAGGACATGAATTCCCAGTTCGACTATTCCCTTTAACTCTGGAAGGATTCGACGTAGTACTAGGAATGGATTGGCTTGCGAAGAATGGAGCCCAAATTGAATGCAAAAAGCGGTTAGTATGACTACAAACTCCTAAAGGGAAGGAAGTCAAGGTATATGGTGAGTGTGAAAAGACTACCGCCAAGCTTATCTCTATGCTTAGGGTTCAAAAGCTTATTGAGCACGGTTGTATGGCTTACCTCGCTTATGTAATAGATGTAAAGTCAAAACCTAAAGAGTTAAAAGACGTCCCAATTGTTTGTCAATTTCCTAATGTCTTTCCTGAATACTTACCAGGTATTCCACCTGATAGGGAAATCCAATTCCGAATTGACTTGGTACCAGGAGCAAAACCCGTAGCAAAGACGCCTTATCGGTTAGCTCCATCGGAAATTAAAGAACTGATGTCTCAATTACAAGAACTTTTGGATAAAGGTTTTATCAGACCAAGCATCTCGCCATGGGGGTGCTCCAGTCCTGTTCGTGAAAAAGAAGGATGGGAGTATGAGGTTATGTATCGATTATAGAGAGTTGAATAAGTTGACCGTAAAGAATAAGTATCCTTTGCCAAGGATAGATGATTTGTTCAATCAACTCTAGGGAGCAAGTTGGTTCTCCAAGATTGACTTACGATCTAGATATCATCAGTTGAAAGTCCGAGAACAAGATATCCCAAAAACGGCATTTCGAACCCGTTACGGACATTATGAGTTTTTAGTTATGTCCTTCGGACTGACTAACGCACCGGCAGCTTTTATGGACCTCATGAATAGAGTATGCTGACCAATGTTAGATCGTTCAGTAATAGTATTCATTGATGATATCCTAATATATTCAAAGAATGAAGGTGATCATGCATGTCACCTAAGAGAAGTGTTAGAAACCCTGCAGAGAGAAAAGCTCTACGCTAAATTCTCTAAATGCGCGTTTTGGTTAAGAGAAGTACAATTTCTTGGCCATGTAATAAATGCTGATGGAATCTTGGTCGATCCGTCAAAGAATGAAGCAGTAAAGGAATGGAAACCGCCACGAACAGCTACCGAAATTCGTAGTTTCTTAGGTTTGGCAGGTTATTATAGAAGATTTATATAAGACTTCTCAAAGATTGCCACTCCATTCACAAAGCTTACAAAGAAGGACATTAAATTCACGTGGAGTGAGGAACAACAAAAGGCATTTGATGAATTAAAGAAAAGGCTGACACAAGCTCCAGTGTTAAAAAAAATATGTTACACAATTTGTTATATTTAACATATGTTACACGTGCTGAAACATAAATAGACGTGAATTTTTGTTATTTTTTACATGTTTTTAAAAAAACAAAGTATTCAGCGTTTTTTAATTTTTTTTAATAAAAAAAGACGAAAATGTATATAAAACCAACCCTTTTTAAAAAAAAAATAATAATGTTAGATATGAGTTTCTAGGGTTTTCTCAACTAAAATGTGTTTTCATTCGTATATATTATACAAGTATTATATTTAAAAAAATTACATCCTCCGTATTTGGGTTATTTGGTTTAACCCGCAACCCGATTAATTTTTAATAGCAAACCCAAAACCCGACCCTATTAACAGTTAGTCATGACCACTTTTAAAAAGTATTATAAAATGATGGGATGAATAGTTCACGTTAAATATGGGAAATTATTTGGTTTTGGCTAAATGTATGGGGTTTTTATATGTTTCTTCAAATTCATCGGGTAATTTACAGATGAAAATAAAGATGAAGAATCTACTTTGAATGCCCTTATGTTGACTAATAAGCTTCTGATAATTGTAAAATATGAAACGCCCATTGTAACCATAACTTCAGTGATGACACTTGTGATGTAGTTGGAAGTGCCGGTTCACCAAGTTCAACGATATCTACAACAATTTGATGAGGACTCAATGACTCATGGTTGAAGCCAACCAAAGGCCTATTTAATAGACAGAATTTAATATAGGGCGCAAACAGTGATGGATATAATCTTAAATTACAAAAAGCGTCAAAGTTTGAGCATTGTTTTCGTTTAGTTTATTTGAAGTTTGTTTTATTTTTGTAGATAGATTAGTTAACTTATTGAGTAAAACAAGTAGAATATTAGAAATAGGTATTTGAACTTATGTATTTTTTAAATTCACTCTTATAAGTTCATTTTGATTGAATAGAAAAAAAAAGGTTCGGGTTTGTCCTCCCAATCCCATGTTTGTGAATTGAAGATCCGATTGTTTTAACCTTCTGGGCAACAGTTGGTATGTGAGCAAGTTAGGTCTTGAAGATCAAGAAACATATGGAAAAGAAATGTAAGAAACACTTTGGAAAGAAACGCGAGTCAAACTCTAAATATTTCTTTGGAATCTTTTTTAACTAAATTGCCAGCACCACTTCCTCCAACACCGTACGACTAGACAACCGTCTACAGCTGAAAGCCGATGCCCAAGATCCTTCGTACGCACCTACACGCGCCACTACTCACTCTGCGAGTAGGCTGACACACTTGAGAGCACGTGTACGTTTCGTTTGAGTTCGGTTTTTCGTGGTTTGTTAAGTATTCCAAGCCGCATGTTCCAGTCCGGTTGGAGTTTTGTTTTGTGAAACATTCGCTCAGACCTGTAAATGTGCTTGGCTTTTCGTGTCGTCTTCCAAAAATCTACCAGAAGATGTAATTATTGTCAAACTAATCGGAACCGAGTGATGTGTATAAAGCACTTATAGTCCAATATCTTGGTGCATAGTGTCACACCCTGCCGGTGGCGGAAACACCGGCGTGACCTCATGATTGCTCAATAGCTCAATGGTTACTAATAA
>WOUH02000002.1:4062255-4081726 GCA_009936405.2 Stevia rebaudiana
TAGGTTTTTGGGGACGAGAAAGTGTTTGACGAGACAGTTCTAACGCCGTTAAAATGAGTTCAATCGGAGTTCGTTTGAGTCGGTTTATAATATTTTATTAATCCCTCTTAGCCTATTTAGAATAAGCCCCCTATTTAGAATAACCTTACCTTATGAGCAACTATCTTAAAACTCGTGTATTATACGATGTTACAACAACACTTTAAACTTTATTATTTTATCATTGCATATATATATTAAGTTATTATGTAGTAAATATTTGACACTTTTATGATTATAAATTATGCTTTGAAATTTTAAAATTATTCATTATAAACTTTTTAAATATAAATTCCTTAAATTTAGTTGATAATTATACAAATTAAAGAAACAAAAAATTTATAACTTAAATAGAGTAAGTGTTGTTTTTCTCTCTAACTAATATTTTATTAAATATTTAGTATCTTAACTATTTGATCTGATAAAAATAATCTTTTATTAGAGTTTAAGGTGTCACAAATCTAAATTAGAGGTCAAGTTTTCAATCATGTTGAATATATTTGTGATGTAGATTTAGAACATATCAGATGCATGCGTATGTTTGTGGTTAAAAATAAAAAGTTAATTAATCTCCAATGAATTTTAACTTCATTAAATTATATGCAATAAGTATATCTGTATATATGCTGGATGATCTAACTCTACATTGAACCTTGAACTCGATTTTTTTTTTCTCTTAGGTGGACATCTCTTTGGTTTGAATTGCATCCCATCTCTCGGCTTCATTCATTCAATTGAGTTGATCGAGTATTTAGGAACAAAAACTGTTAAAACCTGTAAGGCTGCAACGTTAAGAACAAAAACTGTTAAGAGTTGAAACGTTAGGGACGGAAACTGTAAGACTTAAAACATTAGGAATGAAAAATTTTACGGCTTGAAACGTTAGGGACGAAAAATTGCTAAGACTTTAAACGTCAGATACTGTTTATGTTAACGATCAACTAAAAATGTTAACTATTGCAAAACGAGGGGATAAAAGGTTCAATATTTTTTAAATATATAAGATAATACTTAATTAGATAATAACAAATCTATAAGATTTTGAAATTTAAATATATTTTATAATTAAAGATAAAACAAATAATATACAAAAATTTAAAATATTAGTCTAGTTAACATAAATAATCAAAAAAAAGTTAAGAAATTAAGAAAATACACGTGCCATTTTTTAAAATATTTTATTAGAGATAGATTTCTAAATATACAAATTAATTTTTTTTCAGAACGGCACAAATATAAATTATAACCTTAATAAGTTAATATATTAATTAAATATATTAACTAGAAAAGTTACCCGCACTTCGCTGCTCCAATCGACGGATTGATTGTGGAGATTTAAACATAAGTGGTGTTATAATAATATTTAGAAAGCCTCTCATTAAAATTTCATTATACAAAGATTGAACATACCGTCCCTTTATGGCGAAAGACAAAAGGTGGATATAGGAGTATGAATGTGAGAGTCGACTGAACGATGTACACAAATTGAGGGGCATGATATTATATTTTACAAAGTTTTAAGAAAAGTTTAAAGTATGAAAATGTTAATAATGAAAGCTGAAGGTTGCAAAATGAGATTTAAAAAACTGAAAGAGAGAAACTAAAAGAAAAAAAACGCAGGCTATGTGTCTCATTGTTCTTGAAATTCTGGGACCCTAGAGCAGACCAGACATCAAACCCCTTGGTGTGTGTCTCATTGTTCACGAAACCAGCTTGTTATCATTAGTCGAGAACAATAAATATTCTGAAGATAACTCTGTTTTTAACAAAATGTATACCGATTAGAAATAAAAACTAAAAGCATACAGTAAAAAGTATATTCTTCAAATAAAAATAAAAAACTACTAGTTAAAATTTAAAAAAAAAATAAATAAACCACAAGTTAGAATGCTAATTCGCCATAATAAAGAAATTGAAGTTAGATGAGATACTTTTGCCATTTTAATAAATTTAAAGCTAGAGTGGTTTTTTTTTACGTACAACAAAGTTGTAGGGTAGCAATTGTGTATCAGAAAACAACAAAAAAAAAAGGGAAAAAAAGCAATTGTGTATCAGAAAACAACAAAAAAAAAAAAGGGAAAAAAATGCATTCCTCGTTGTAGGTTTTGAACCTGCCTCTATCAGAAGGTAGAAAGTACCCAATGGAGAAAACCACCGCGGCACCACAATTGTTTTGATAACATTCGCTTACAATTGAATATATCTATTAATTGCGTCGGTGGGGTTGAGTGGGAACCCACCGACGTTACATATGGAGGTTTAGATAACGAATGATAGATGTTGGTGGGGGTCCAATAAGTAGTTAGTTGATGCTTCCAAGTCCACCCAAAACAAAATGGATAAACGTCTAAGCAAAGACAAAAGGTAGCATCAATACTTGTTAATTAACCCAACGAACTTCTTACTTTTATGCTTTTCCGGCGATAATAGTAGTCAAACATACATACAACTTCCATCCAATGAACGCCGTTCCGATCACCGGAAAAGTTATCCGGCATATAAACGCCACCACCTTCATCACATCGTTCTAATTGTGTATCTTTCTACTCCAGGTAAGAAATTTAACTTTGTTCTTATTTTCAACCATAGTTTACTGCTTTTTTGTCTTAATTCATCAGTAAGTTTTATAGATTTTTCAGTTTGATGCTTAAAAAATGCAGGGTTGACTTGGTGGGATAGAGTTAGTATTGTTATATATGAATATCTACTTTTTAAATCCATTTGCTAGACAATTTCAAAGAACATGTGGCTTTTAGATCACTACAATATTACTCTCTACTTGTTATTATGATGATTTTTTTATTTTAAGCTGGTCAAAAAGTAAATAAACAGCTAAGAAGGGACTTGGTCAAACGGGTCAAAACACAAAGAAACAACTAAAAAAGGGATTTGATCAAACGGGTCGAAAGTTACAGTTGTCTATTTTGATTGCATACTACTTTCTAAATCAGTTTTATTCAAAGATGTTGATTATCATTGTTTTCATTTTGTTATCATAACTGCATTAACCTTTTTATAAAAAAAAAAAAATTATGGACAAAAAGTGTATGTGAGTCAACCAACCAGACTTACTCTGAACCTATTTATAAAGATTATATAAAGATTATGGGACACTTGTCCATTAGGAACGATCAACCCATTTACTTGTTATTGAGACGATTTGGGTTATGTTGTATCTCAAACGGATAAAAAAAGATGAATTAATTAAAAAGGGATCGGGTCAAATGGGTTAAAAGTAGTAAGAAAATAATCTCTATTTTTATTAATCAAACTTAAATCAGCCCATTTTGCTATAGCAGGCTAATAATAATATTCAATGTTCCTTAAAGAAGTAATGGTTTCAAGCAATGGTGTTCAAGCTCTAACATTTGGGCTTCTTATTGGGCTTTCTTCTTTGATTCAATGTACATCAACATTGTTGGATACAAATGCATTGCTACTTGTAAATGTTTCTCAAGGATCCACAAAGAAAATGCCACAAAATCTTTTTGGTGTTTCATTTGAGGTACATGTTTGCATTTTGTTATTAGAATTAGAATTTAGAAAATAGTGAAAACTCATTTTCTGTTTATGCTTCTCATCCGTGTAAACTGAACCGACAGTTTAACCATAAACTCTAAACCCTAAACTGCAAGTTTAATCTTTATTATTAATTTTTTTGGAATGCCCGTTTAAGTGTATGTAGTATAAAATGAACCATCTTTAACATTACGAAAAGGTATAATACAAACTAACGTTTAAAAAAAATGTTCAAATTATTCAATAATAATTTGACTTAATGATCTAATAATATTTGCATGTGAATGTGGAATTATACAAACAGTTACCAGTGATTTTTATATGTGGTAGGAGATCAACAATGCAGGTGCAGGTGGATTGTGGGCAGAATTAGTAAGCAACAGAGGTAAATCTAAAAATTATTCAAAACACATTTTGATGATTTACAAGAACTACAATATAATTCATTATCTTTTTTTTAATCATTTTAAATAATTTGATAATATTGATTTGGGTCCACAAGGTTCCTCTATATCAGTCTCTCTTTTAGGGTATTTTACTCTTTTAGAAATTTGTTAAACAGTAAAACAGTTTTCTTAAACAAAGTACAAATTTCTTAACTGATAATATGACTTCTGAGAGTTTATTATTATTATTATCGCATAATGTTTTCTCATGAAACTTTGAAACTTTAGGTTTTGAAGCTGGTGGATTACATACTCCATCCTTGATTGAACCGTGGTCAATCATCGGTGATTACTCGTTGGTTAAATTAGTAACTGACTTTTCGTCACGTTTTAAAAGAAATCCGGTTGCACTTCGGATGGAGGTGCTTTGTGACAGCAATTCTTGTCCAGCTGGCGGGGTCGGTGTATATAATCCTGGATACTGGGGAATGGTAAGAATTTAAATTGTTAAAATGGGCGGGTCAAACGGGTCATTTTGGTTTGGGCTGGGTCAAATTGACCCGAATCCCTTCTTCGTCAACTATGAGCAATATATGTTTTGATAATCAACTTTTAATTACATGATTTATGAGGTTTTATACATTGAAAATATTATTTTGCGGGCTTTTGCCCTGAATCTGTTTTAGCTAACTTCTTTTTACTTAACTAGAAGTTGTAACGTAGAGCGAATAATTTTAGTTACGTATATAATTATCTTCAATTTGATTTTTTTAAATCTTTTGTATATCTCTTAATTACATATATGGACCTTGTGGTTTAGGCAAAGTAACTGGTTTGGGTACTAAGTTTTAAAAGTAACAAGTTTGGGGTTTATGGTTTTGATTTTGTAACGAGTTTGAGTATTAATGCTAACTTCCGTTAAATTTTCTGTTAAATCTAAGAGAAATGACCAAAATACCCTTTGACTTTTTTGCATAACCAGTGAAAAGTGAAAGGGTATTTTGGTCATCTTCACCCTAATTTAACATAAAATTAATGGAAGATAACCTTAATACCCAAACTCGTTACAAATTGAAAGCGCAAACCCCAAACTTGATACTTTTAAACTTTAGTACCCAAACCTGTTACTTTACCCAAACCATAAGGACCATCTATGTAATTAACGCTTAATCCTTTATAAATGTTTTTGTTTTCTAATCATTTGTAGAATATTGAACAAGGGAAGACCTATAAGCTAGTTATGTATATTCGTTCATTAGATTCAATAAATCTAACAGTGTCATTAACCGACTCAACCGGAATGCAAACTCTTGCTGCAACAAACATCATGTGAGTATTTATTAAATGTGATCAACCTTATAGGAAATAAACCTAAACTATTAAAAATATTTTATAATGGTTTTTCAGAGCTATTGATATTTCAAATTGGACAAAGGTGGAATTTGCATTGAAAGCAAATGCAACTAATCATAATTCAAGACTAGAGATGAAAACAAACAGAAAAGGAATTATATGGTTTGATCAAGTTTCTCTTATGCCTATAGATACATACAAGGTAATATATTCCTCCGTATGGTGTCGCGTGTTTTGTACGCGATATTTGGTCCATTTTATGGGAAAAAAGTATGCCATATACTTATGTTCAGGTTTATATTGTTTCTGTAATAATAATATGCTGCCAGTATTTATTTTTTTAGTTTTTATAAGGCAGCCAGCTAATGATAATATAGAGATTATATTGTAGTATAACTAGGAATTATGGAATATATATAAAAAAAGGTCCTAAATATAAACATTTTAGATTAATTTTTGCTTATAATTTACTATAGAGCTGGACAAAATAATCTGTTTTTGTTTCAAGGTATTTACAAAACAAGATTTTAAAATGCTATTTAGTAATTAAGTGTTGAATTACAACTAATATGACTACATTATTTTGATTATAATGTCCTCAAAAACTTTAGGTAGAACTTTTATAGTGTACCGTTTATAATTTTAAATAATTTTAATTTTATCGCGTATGAACTTAAGTAACATTTATCTTTTTTATATAGTTAGGTTCACTTACACACAAACACATCAAATAAACCTTAAAAATAACTATTTTTTGGACCAGGGGCATGGTTTCAGAAATGATCTTTTTAAGATGGTTGCAGATTTGAAACCAGGATTTATCAGGTTTCCAGGTAAATTTAATTTTTTCTTAATAAACTGTTATATTTGATTATTTATCTTTCTGACTTTCTATGTAGATTCACTCTTTATATATTAATTAATTCACAATATATTTGCTAATTTATGATATTATAAACAGCCCTACTAGATGCATATTTTAACTCAATATATTTAGCACATTTTAAATTCATTATATGCATTAATGCCTTAAGTTGACCCTCATAGTATCAATTAATAAAGTTATCGAAAAGTCTGCCAAAATATGCATCTATTTTGCATATATAATTTAAAAGTTTGTATCTATAAAAGTATGCTCTTAGTGTGAATTTCAAGTTTTCAACCCGTTTCTCATTAAACTTCTGATACATTTGACCCGTTAGAGATAAAACATAACCATGTTATACGTTAGGTGGCAGTTTTGCTGAAGGAAAATCTTTAATAAGTGCATATTGGTGGAAAGATACCGTGGGCCCGTGGGAAGAGAGGCCTGGACATATGAATGATATTTGGGCTTACTGGACCGATGATGGGCTTGGTTACTTTGAATTTCTCCAGGTCATATGAATTATGTTCATTGGACCCAATTTCATGATAATTTTAATTTTATATTTTTATTAAAAGAATATGGTTTTCTTGCAGCTTGCAGAGGATTTAGATGCATCACCAATATGGGTATTTAACAGTGGTAATATGACATGTTAAAAATAATTAGAGTTCAATATGTATTTCTGATCTTTAACAACGGTTTTTTTGTTTAATTTTTTTTTTTTTTTGGTAATTCAAAGGATTCAGCCAAGAACAAGCGGTTGATTCGTCCAACATTAAACCTTTGGTGCAGGCATGTTATCGCTTTATCTATTAGTACTTGTTAATATTTTGTCATTTTAATCAGTTTAAGTAATAAATATTGTTTAGATTTAGTTAGGCCTATTAGGGTTAACCGGTTAAGCCCATTATGATTAGGGTTTTTGCTCTTGTGGTATCTGGCTTGTATATTTCTATGTGTTCAAGTGACCAACTTTACTAAACTCGAAGCAAAACCCTAACTATATTGGGCTTTACACTAATGGGCCGAACCCAATCTATACTATATTTATTATTCATATTACATTAACATACAAGTATTGTAGTTGATCTCTATGATGGTTCTATAGTGCACACAATTATATTTATAGGACCCATAAGAGGTTTATTTTTTTATATTTTATTTTTAATTCAGGATGCTCTTGATGGTATTGAATTTGCTAAAGGTGATCCGAATTCCACATGGGGGTCTCTTCGGGCTGAAATGGGTCACATCGACCCATTTAACTTGAACCATGTTGCTATCGGGAATCAAGATTGTGGGAGGCAAGATTATCGTGGTATGCTTTGTCTATTATTTTATTTTAATTTATTTTTTTCTTTTTTAGTTGTGCATACTTGACAAAACTTTATTAATTTCTTGATTCGTTTTTCCAACATGTCTCATTTTTATGCAGCAAATTACCTTAAGTTTTATGATGCTATAAAAAATATTTATCCAGACATGAAAGTGATCTCTAACTGTGATGGATCAACCACACCATTGAATCACCCAGCAGAGTTGTATGATTATCATGTAAGATTGTGTCTTTAACATATTATTATTCACTTAATATATAATAAAAAAATCAACCCATATGTTTTATAACAAATTGTACGAAAATTAAACAAATTGTACAAAAAAAATTTAAACCTCCTAAATAATTTCACTTGTGAAATAAGATGACTTTTTTATAACATTTGACTAGTTAATTATTTATAAAAAGAATGGTTTTTGAACATAAGTGTTTCGGGTCAACCCAACCTGACTGACCCGCACAGACAAACTTTTTTGACCATCCGTTTTTCTTCCTCTTATTGATATTTGTAATTCCACAAATATCTTGGTTTGTTAAAACCGTCTGTTTTTTTTTTCTTTTTAGCTTTATTCAAACGCGAAGACAATGTTTTCTATGGCTCATAAATTTGATCTCACGTCACGTGTTGGTCCAAAGGTTTGCAACTATTGTTCCAAATTATTATATTATTTCTAAATCATAATAACAAACATGAAAATAGTTTTGAGTTGTGACTCTCATTGATTTTAGGCTTTTGTAAGTGAGTATGCTGTGACTTGGGATGATGCGCGTTATGGAAATCTTTTAGCAGCACTTGCACAAGCTGGATTTCTTATTGGAATAGAAAAGAATTCGTATGTTATTCTTCAAATATTTCATTAATATGCACATTTTTTATTTTTTTATCTTCCAAGTTAAAAAATAAACAATCTTCAAGGTTTTTTATGATTATTATTATTATAATTTTTTTGCCGAATTATGTCTTTTGTTGTGCTGTCAAACAATTATTTCATTCTTGTTGTATACTTATTGTCTTACTTTTTAAATATCTTAGTTTTCTAATGTGGTTTATTTTGCAGTGATGTGGTGGATATGGCAAGCAATGCACCTTTGTTTCTCAATTATAATACTCCTAGTAATAAGGGGTATTGTTTTTATTTTTTTTGCTTTAAAAATTTTATTGTCAACGAATATTTACCAATTGTTTTTATCGTTGAAAACTTTTAGTGACTAAAACTTATTATTTTTCTTTCAGATTTAGGCCAGATGCTATAGTGTTTAATAGTTATCAGACTTATGGGACACCAGTTTATTGGATGCAACAGTTTTTCTCAATGTCAAATGGTGCAACTCTTCTTGATTCAACCCTCCAAACTAATTCATCAGATTCACTTATCGCATCCGCTATTTCGTTCCAGAACCCGATCGATAAGAAAAATTATTTGAGAGTTAAGGTAAAGTAAATCCTCTTATCTCTAATGCGGTACATGTTTATAATAAAATAAAATAAATGATCAGCTGAAAAAGTGGTGTCGGTTCAAATCCTTACAAGTTGAAAAGAATCAGGTGGTATTTAATAATAGTGAACATTTTTAAAATGTTTTTTTTAGGTAGTAAACTATGGGAGTAACAATGTGACTATAAAGATAGCTTTTAAAGGGTTGGATTATAACTTAATAGATTTTTCTAAGTCATCAAAGACTTTGCTCTCCTCCACAAATGTTAAGGATGAGAATTCCTTCCAAAATCCAACCAAGGTATTTAAATTTTAAATATTTTTCCTCATTTTTCTCTATTTGTTTATTATTTTTTATGCCATTTTTTTCTTTATTAGAAAATTACTTTAGTAGTCATGAGTAGGTAACTTTTCGTGCGAATTAACTGCAGGTTTCCCCGGTTAAAAGATTACTCAAGAAGAGTAAGAATGACATCAGTGTCGTACTTTCTCCGAATTCGTTGTCTTCTTTTGATTTGCTAATATTGTCACAGAATATTGCACAGGTTAATACACAAAACGATATGTATTATGCATCATCAATGTAAAATTGTATATGACTAACAAAAGAAATGTAACTTTGAAAGGCACAATGGGTATAAATAAAAGTACATATTTGATTCAGAGAATACACGCTCTAGTTCATGTTAAATCAAACGCTAGACAAATGGATTTCTATCAACAGACCTTTGAAACAAACCGTGCCAACTACTCTAATCTAGAAGTCCATCAAGATTTAATTCAAGATGGAATACTTTACATCCTTGTGATAAAAAATCTATATAAGAATAAAAATTCAGAAGAAACACCTCAAATTCTTATAAATTCATATTCGTCAAATATGTCTTACAAAATAGATAATTCCACAACATATAGAAGTAACTAGTATAAAACATGTGCGTGATGTGGCACGCTAAACCATGAAAAAAAAAGTGTGCCATGAAACCTCTAAAAATAAAATCTAAAACTAATATTTACTTCTACGTCAAACCACCCTGCATTGCGGTGAGGGCATTTGACTCTAAATAATTTGATGTCAAGTATGAATGCAATTTTAATGACACGTGCATGGGTGCTTAGAGGACTTGTACTCTATCACCCGCAGGTCCTTTTTGAACTAAACTTGCATCAAAATTTTGATTCGCAATGGTATTTTCGTAAGTCTACAAAACACACTTTACTTTCGTATAATAAAAATGAATCATCATCATCACTCTAAACATAAAGGCAAAAGATCAAATATGAAGATAGTGAAGTAGAAAAATTGTAATTTTTTTATATTTTGCATGAGCATGAAGAGTTTTAAAAGGTAAATTCAGGGTCGGCCCAATAAGGAAAAAAGCCCTATCTTCAGGCCCATAATTTTTAGGGGCCCCATATTGTTTTCCACCATGTATTTATAGTTGGGCTATTTTTAACAGTATGGGTTGTTTTTAACGTAATCGGGCAGCATCAGATTAAAAAACGCCCACTAGTAATGTTCATTGTTCCTTCTAATTTTACCATTTCATTTCAGTTTTGATTATTCAGTTGGATTTTTGATCCGACATCTATGAATTTGGATATATTCCGATTAAGAATCTGATTGAAGAAATGAAATGTTATGTTTAATCGATTTTAAATTTCTGTGTATGGTGTTTTGGATAGGTGGTAAGCTAGTTTATAAGAGTATAAGACTACCATAAAGAGTGTTAGTGGACCTAACTGCCCGGTTACTATGAAGAAATTTCAAGGAGTATGTTAATCTTTTTATAATCTCATTAGACCTGCTTCTTTGCATAAAGTTTTGGTTTTTTTAACAATCATTGTTTTGATTTAATACTTTTCAAATAGTTGAAGCCTTGAAGGCTGTAGGCACATGAGTTCTAAGCAAGTTATGTACAAGTATAAATGAAATGCAGTTCCTTAAGTTGACTGTGTGAATCTAGTTTTGAATATGTTTGCTAGATAAGTACAAGTTTGTTTTATATTTGGGTGAAGCTCATTAGGGTTTTGTGTCATCTCTCTATATATTAATTTTATGTTCATGACATTGGTTTGTTGGAACACTTGGGACTTGGGAGTATGCATTCTATCGATTTGTTGGTTCACTTACTAAGCTCATCATAAATAATAACCATAATAATAACAATAGACTTTATACTTTAAACACTTAGGCCCTGTTTGTGGTTCCATTAAAAGATTACCTCTTAACCGGTCAGCATTAAGAGGGGTTGGTTTAATAATTTTCATCTCGGTTTCATTCACCACTAAGTGAAAGAAAGATGCTGAATGGAAAATTATACCTCCTTACCCTTACCCTAAAAAAACACGTCGTCCTTTTTCTCACCATCAACTAATCGTGCCCTACCCTTTCTCCATTCAACCTGCTCCATCTCCGACGACCCCTCCATCTCCGACGAGCCCTCCGACGCGGCTCCTTCCTTCATCTCCGACCAAATCCCAGGTAATTTCCCTAACCTCTCTCTTGCTCCATCGACCCTCTCTCTTGCTCGATCGACCAAATCCCAGTTCCAAAATCTCTTTTTTTTTTCTTGCGATTCGTGTTTTTATAATATGTAAAATTTGAATGAATTTGTAATTTTCAACCGGTTGTACAATAAATTTGTAAAGTTCTATGTTTCGTCTTTTTTTTCTTGCGATTCGTGGGTCACATTCACATTGATAAAACATCGGTTGTATTTTTACAATCTGTTTCCCTTGATTGAATATGTTATAGAACATAAAGTTTACATATTATGAAAGTATATGATGATTGTATGAAACCAGAAACATAATTGAGGAGATTTAGGGTTCTTTAACATAGGTAATATTCATTGAAAGTATATGATGATTGTATGAAACCAGAAACATAAATCTGTTTGTACACGTTGTGAAACATAATTGTTTGAATTGCTTTCTACTATGTGATACAACTGCAGGTGTTAGCACACATTGTGAAACATAATTGTTTGAATGTTTTTTGATACATGTTTGAATGTTTCTTGAGCCTTGTATGATTTTTTTTTAATTTTTCAAAGAGATGGCACAAAGAAAGTGTAGGATTAGTTGGAAGCAAGAAGGTCTTGAAAAAACTTTTCTTGAGGCGTGTATTCATGAGTTGACCCTACATGGACGAGAAGGTAGTAGCCTAAAAATGATGTCATGGAAGAATGTAGCAGAAAAATTGAAAAAAGAACATAATTTCATAGTGGATCAACGATAAATGAAAAACCGCTATGATTATATAAAAGGAAAGTTTACAGCTTGGTCAAAGCTTAAAAACAAAAGCGGAAACTTTTACAATCCTGTAACAAACACTTTTAGCTTGTCGGAAGAACAATGACAAATGGAGATGAAGGTATTTCGTTTTTATAGTTATTAGTTATTTCAAGAGATAATAATTTTGTAGTTATTAGTTATTATTATGTGATAATAATTATATTTTTACACACATTCCAACAAATACATGGAAGGTTTGAGAAGTGCGCCTCTTCTTTACCCCGAGCTCTGTATTCAATTGTTTGAGGGCTCCACTTCAAATGGCTTTGAAAGTTGGGGCCCATCTTCTACCCTTCCTCGCCCTTCAGAGGAAGTGTCTGACCAAAGTTTATGTGGTATTGATGATTTTGATTGCACTCAAATAGATCCCCCGACTCAAGGTGTTAGTGAAGAGTCATCCGGCCAACCAAAAAAAAGGGGAAAAACGGAAAAAAAGGAAACATTAAATTCAAAGCTCATAGATGTTGGGGACCAAATTTCCAAAGTAGCAAACATGTTGATTGAGAAACACAATCTTACTAATGATATGGATGCATGCATGGATAAGTTGGAGACTTTAGGATGGGAAGAAGTTGATGCGAGATATCAAACGACTGTTTTACTTTTTGGTGAAAGTGCTGATATGAGGAAAGTGTGGTTGCGACTTAAGCCACAATCTTGTGAATTATGGGTTAAAAATGCTGGAGCAAAATATGGATTGTTTTGATGGTGTGGATGTTTATTTTTTGATGTTTTTTAGTTTGGATATTTTTTAAATGTTATGTCATAGATGGTTTTTGAATGTTATGTGATGGATTGTTTTTGAATGTTATGTGATGGATTGCTTTTTAAAGTTAAATGATGGATTGTTTTTGAATGTTAAATGATGGATTGTTTTCACTTTATAATTTTATTATATTTTTTATAACAGGTAGCCTATGGATTCGGACGATGAGATTAGAATTTTCATTTTACTTTGTTGGTATTGGCTACAATTAGCCTCAAGAAGAATTGAAAGGATACGAGACCTGAATTCGGCGCTGACCGGACATGCATACACGCAAGAATTGTTGCATGGATCTTCTACGCAATGTCTTGAGATGATGCGTCTTTCACGTGACGCATTTGTACTATTGTGCAATCATTTTAGACAAAAAAATTGGTTGCAAAGTAGTAGGACAATCAGCTTTGAAGAAAAGTTAGCTATGTTTTTGATTGTCGTAGGACATAACGAACGTTTTCGAGTGGTAAAACGTAGGTTTCAGCACTCTACAGAAACGATTCATAGATGTTTTCATGAGGTCCTAAATGCAATGATGAACTTTGCACGAGAAGTTATATTTCCAACATTTTCTAATGCAATTACAGATACCTCAGAACGACATAGACAGTTAAAACAAATATTTCCTGGAGCCATAGGTGCATTAGATGGAACTCTCGTACATGCAGTTGTGCCTGTTGATCAACAAACCCGTTATAGGGGAAGAGGAAAAGGTGAATGTTTTCAAAATGTGCTAGCAATTTGCGATTTTGATATGATATTCACGTTCGTATGGGCCGGATGGGAGGGCATTGCACATGATTCACGGATTTTGAAAGAAGTTGCATTTAACCCAACTTCCGGCTTTCATTTTCCCCCACCAGGTTTTTTCTCATTCTTTAACTTTCATTGTTAAAGACATATCTTTTGTTTATTGTAACAATTTTGAATCGAATGTTTGAAGATAAATATTACCTTTGCGACGCTGCATACACAAACACTCGCGGATTTTTGACTCCTTACAGTAATACGAGGTATTGGTTAGCAGATTTTCGGCGACAACGTCCATTAACTAAGGAAGAAAGATTCAATCATGCCCACGCACAACTCAGAAATGTTATTGAGCGTGCATACGGTGTATTGAAGGCGAGATTCCCAATTCTAAAGCTAATGGCTCCCTTTTCTTTTCCAATACAAAGAGACATAGTGATTGCTTGTTTTGCCGTCCATAACTTTATACGAAAATGCAATATTCATGATCAACTATTTATGATGTACGAAGAGAACACTATGTTTTCTGAAACACAAGTTGGAGAAAGTGATGGCCAGTTTGGTAGCGACATAGAATTGGATTCACAAAGCATCGCGTATATGACTAATCTGCGTGATCAAATAGCTAGTCAACTAATTTAGAATATTTAAAATATATTTTGTACGCTAAGTATGAATTTATATTTCATATGTTTTGATGGATTTTGAACAACTTATGTGTGATTTGAATTTTCTATTAGGTTTTGGTTTTTTGCTTTATAATTATTCACCATCTAACACATTCATTAATAGCTTTGTTTAAACAGATACATTTTAGTCAGCACAAATACTTTTGAGGGTAAAATAGTCATTCTACACAGCTATTCAGTGGTACAACCAAACAGTACTTAACTATTCAGCACTTAACCATTCAGTGTCTCTTAACTATTCAGACCCCTTAATGGTTCAGCACTTAATGAAACTGAGGTTGCCAAACAGCCCCTTAGTGAGATTAACACTGTAGATATATTTGATGATATGATAAATAGCATGATCTTAGCATGTATTCATGGTTGGTTGCTTTTTATTTGGTTTCTAAAGTTGGCTAGAAAAGAAGTGTTTGACTCAATTATTTTTAAAAATATCATATACTGTGCTTGCAATCTCTAAGAATTAATATTTGGACATTTAGGTGTCTTCTTACGGTCTAAAATATTACACTAGCTGAACAATGCCATATAAAATTCCCATGAGTTAATGAATGATACTATCGCGTATTATAATCTTCTTTATGTTTAAAGATTGTAAGCACTATTAGAATTTTATTATCGCAAGCAAGATAAAAAAAAAATTTGGCGAAAAGGGCCTCATTTGTAGAATTTGCTTCAGGCCCCCGTGTAGCTTGAGCCGACCCTAGGTAAATTAACCTAACACATAACGTAAAACATTTAATTACGAAAGATTAATAATAAATGAAATTAGAATGTGTTTTACAGAAAGAAAAAATTCAAGATTTTATTCGTCATCATTTATATGTTACTAGCTTAAAACCCGTGTAATACGCGGATTAGTGGATATAAAATTTGTTATAGCCCGTGTATTACACAATTTAGTAAATAAAAAATATTCAAATTCAGATAATTGAAAGTATTTTAGTAACTTTAATAGTCTAAAAATTAATCTTAGATATAAATATTGATCATGCCTTTATAATAAGACTATGAGTAGTGAAGTAGATGAACTCGAGGGCTCCAGTTATGCTATCACGTCCCTAAACACTCTCTCCAAGAGAAGGAAGACGTGAAGGTGAGTGGAGTAATGGGGTCACATCGTGACGAATGAATTGTTTTTACTTTCCAACCAGTTGTACATTTTTTGTTTCATGTTTACTTGTTTGTGTGACAACCAATCAGTTTCATCTCACTCATTCATTACACATAGCGTAATATAATTTTTGATTTTAATTTATAATAATAATAAAAACACATAATTATAATAATAGTAGTATTAACATTAATAAAAGTTATAATAATAATAATAATAATTAGGTTTTTATTATTGTTATTTTTGAATAATAAAACAACAAACGATATAGTTATGGATAAATTGTATGAAGGTTCTTTTACTTTTAGGTTCTCTATTTTAGAAAATTTAACTTCCAATATATTTATCAGTATTATTATTAATTAAATAAAATAATGTAAATAAGTTTGAAAATTTGAGATAATCTCAAATGGTTTATTGGAGGTAAATTGAGTTGTTGGTTTAACACGTTGGGGCTTTTTTCAATATTGGGTTGCCACTTCAGTTGAAGCCCTAGCTCAGCTTCTGTATTATCTATCTCGCCATTGGCGAAGCTCATCATTTATCTGGTACGTTCCTTCTCTCTCGTCATCTTTCTCGCACCAACTTCGATTCCTCTGCTTGTGGTTTAGCGTTTAGTGTCAACAATTTCATCTTTTGATATAATACAAGATCTTTATCAATGAATAAATCAATCAATTGGTTAAAATTTAAGACAAATGTTGATAAAGGGGTTGATTTTGGTAACTTATGATAAGCTAAGTTGGTTAATTGAGTCACATAGATTATACAAGGGATCAAAATTGATCAATCCTACAAAATTAGCTAACATCATGTCATATTATTTGAGAAATTCGAAACTCCTGGAAGGTTTCTCTTATCTACTTTATTTAATTTTTTATTGTTTCGTTTTTTGTTCAGTGCAATTGTAATTTTAGTTTCAAGATCCTTTTTATATCAAATGTAGGTCCTAAAAAAACAAATTGTATGGATTGTTGTGACTGAACTAATGTTGATCAATATGCAATTGTAATTAGTTTCAATCTTTCTAACTGCTAGGAGTCCATAACATCCATTTGGTAAGGATTTATCCACTAAAAATTATTATCGTCTAAGTGTTGGGTTAGGTTTTAATGAAATTCAATGGATAATTATTATCTAATATGTTAAAATCATCTTGAATGATAGTTAAAACACATTAGAATCTGTTTGATAAATTGGCAAATTGTTATTTTTAGTGGGTTTGACTCTAGTTATTATTCGTTTCAATGAATTGGATATGACAAGTAACTCAAGAAATGGAGCAAGTGTTCATGTTAAAACTCTTTCTTTCCAAGAATTTACATTATTTAACTGATGATTTATTCATTATTAGATCTAACCATTTGGAAAGAAGAATGACAACTTTCTTCTCATTGAAGATCTGCCCACCTCCTGTTTCTGATAAAATCATATCAGAAAAGGAATGTAAGTTTACAATCTCTGTTTTAATTCAAAGATGAAACAAAATGACATTTTTACCCCTCTCGACCCGATTATTGGAAATCAATATAACACTTTCAGTATTCAAAGCACATGGTTTTAAACGTGTTATTGTGTTTCTTAGATAAACTGCAACCCAGATGTGAAACATTTAATCAAGAAACAAGTTCTAGCAGGCGGAATTTGTTAGCAAGTTTTTGCGGCTCATTAGCATTTAATTATGGATTTGCACCGCTAGTAGCATTGGCGGAAGATGAACAAGAAGATGAAAGTTTAGTGGGGGCAATTAAGTCATTGTTTGATCCTAATGAGAAAACAAAGTCCGGTAAAGTGTTGCCAAAAGCTTACTTAAATTCCGCACGAGAATTGGTGAAAACTTTGCGAGATTCGTTAAAAGAAGACCCGAATGATATGGCTAAATTTAGACGCGTTGCAGATGCAGCAAAAGAATCTATAAGAGAGTATCTAGCCAATTGGAGGGGACAACAGTCGGTAATTAACGAGGTAAATTTTATATTTTTTATATTAGATATGAGGTCTGTCTATGCATTTTTTATTTAATATCAGTTGAGGTGTAAAATATGATTACATATACCTTATTAGTGAGACAACAATTAAATGTCTTTGTATATAATTGTTTGTATTTTCAAAGAAACACAAATGACGGGTGGGTTTTGGCGGGTTGAATGATTGGTTAAAATGGGTACTTTTCTTTAGTGCGTGTCAGGTTGACACGTAACCACTTTTTTGTCCTTTTTTTAGCAATACATTATTAATGTGTCAAATATGATTGTAAATACTATATTATTGATATATAATAGTGTAAAATTTTGAGTAAAATAATTTAGACTGTTGAACCCAATAAAAACTAAATTTAGGTGAATCTTGACCCGATTTACCCTTTTCCTTTTTAACTTTCTATTTTGATATGCGTATTAGAGATACAATAAGGGATCGTTCGCTTACTAAAACTAAAGCTAAGAACCCTTGATACCCTAAACACCCTTTTTGCCTTTTTGTTAATATTGACCAATAAAACATATGGTTAAATGTATTAGCGGGTTGATTCAAGCACCTATCGTTTATTTTTTTTAAGTAATTTTCATGTTAATTGTGATTATAATAATAAATTATGTTTTTGGGGTTGTAGGAATCATATGTTGTGATTGAGAAAGCAATTAGAACTTTGGCTGGCTTTTACTCAAAGGCGGGCCCATCTGCGCCTCTTCCAGAGCAAGTGAAATCAGAAATCATTAGCAATCTTGATACTGCAGACAAGTTTCTTTGAGCTTTTAATCAGGTCTTGTAATTACATGTATTTACCAGTTTTCTTATATTCTTTAACATTTGTTCTTCATTGGAAACATTATTTATCCATTAATACTTGTGTTTTCTTCGTTCTAATACGGTTCACCTAACGTATTTGAGTGTTTCCAAGTAAATATGATATTTATATCATCATCAAATTACTAAATGCTATACAAATGGTTACATTCTTGTTTTAGAAGGTTATTATTATGAGAACACTTAAACACTGATTCTCTTTTTTCTCTTCAATCTTGAATGAAGATATATTACTTAAGGCTTATTAAAATATATATAGTTTCCTTCTACAAGGTTGAATCTAAATCATTGTGAAAAGCTCTTTAAATATATATTTTTGATAACTTTTCTAAGAAATTAACAAGACTTACGCGGCCGAGTTGAGCATGGATCGTGCTTTTTTCTGAAGAACTTTCGTTCTAGTGGTTGTGTTCGGTCAAAATATGGTTTTTATCTCTTGAAACGATTCATGTTGACAAACTTGTTTACAATCGCTTGATGTCTTGAAACGATTCATGTTGACAAACTTGTTTACAATCTTTCACATTCATATTAAATGATCATTTTTATATACTTTTTCAGACTTTCAAATTTCTATTTTACTTCTATTACCTTTTAGCTACTTATTACCATATTATTTTTTTACTCATTTTTCTACTTAAAAATAGTCTATTTTTACGTTTTATTTATGATAGCATTGCAATGCGTTTGTAATGAGGTTAACGTTTTGTGAGCACCAAAGATTAGGTTTTTTAATGTTATTAAATATGTTTACAATCGAGTTTTTGGTTTTTTAGACAGTGGGGAACTTAAGCATATAATTTGAAGAGTCGAAAATATTCTTAATATGTAAGAGATTAACAGTGGGGAACTTAAACATATAATTTGAAGAGTCGAAAATATTCTTAATATGTAAGAGATTAATACATACAATATTTTAAAAAGTGCCAAAATTAAACACTTCTAAGAAAAAAATAGAGTGCCCCAACCCCTTATGAAAAAATAACAATTAACCCCCATAAATATGTGAAAATGTTTATCACACGTATAATCTAAACACCTACTCCCTCCGTCCCATTTTAAATGTCATGGGACCCAAAACACACAAATTAAGAAATGTTTGATTATTTTATTTTAT
>WOUH02000002.1:4091653-4109226 GCA_009936405.2 Stevia rebaudiana
TCATTTTAAAGCTTAACTCTGAATCAAAGGCATATAACTCAAAGGATTGATGTTTCTCCTAACTCCCAAGTGGTTCAGGGTTCAAGTCTCACTGTGGACAAATGGTGTAGAATTAGGAGTAGGTTTAGAGGGTTTGTGATAGAAGCCGAAGTTTTGATTGAACGAAAAAGAAAATACAAACCGATGTTGGCGGTTTCCCTATCTCCTGGTTTGATGGATTTTGAATTAGGTCTTCCAATTTATTCCCACCACACATTTGAATTTACCACGACCCATTCTGAACCAGTGGGTTATCCAGTGTGTTTGTATCAGTGAGTTTGTTGTTAAAAAAAAAGTTATAACTCTAGAATAAGTCTATGTAGCAAATATATTTCTTGTGTTAAGAATTAATGAAATAAGTTGGATAAAGAAAGCTTATTTCATTTAGAATGCTTGGAAAAGAATTGGGAGCATGAAGATGGACATGATGCAATTTTCTAGTGACTATGTTGGTCATTTATTAGGAGAAATCAGTGGTGTGATAAGCTTGATAATGAAACAATATAGGCGAAGTGTGGGATACACATCGTGACAATGGTATAGTGAAGCACAGGTCCCTTTTTTGGATATGCCATATAATATGATGTTGATACCAATCAAGTATGTGTCAAGATAGTTCGCCGGTATAGGAATACTACTAATGAAGTATTTTCTATATAGAATATGACCCTGTGCTAAAGTAAATCTCTTTGCAGTAGTCATAAATGAGCTGTCGAAATCAATCCAGGAGGATATACTGTGGTGTATGCTTTTTGCAGAAGATATCGTATTGGTAGCTGATCGGTAAGCAGGTGCTGAACGCAAGGGTGGAAGAGTGGCAAGCAGCCTTAGATTGCAAAGGATTTCACATTAGTCGGACTAATACCGAGTACCTTCACTATAACTTAAGTGGGGCCACCGATGAGGATGACACCTAGTTGTATTGGGGGCTAGGTTGTACCACATACAACCGATTGTTCATCTAGAGTGATAAGGACATTAATAGCGGTGTGGTTCACCATGTCCAAGCAAGGTGGACAACAGAGATGAGAATGCTGAGGTGGATGTGCGGACACACGAGATTGGACTGAATAAGGAATGAGTTTCTAGAGCCAGATTAGGGGTGGCATGCATTTCAGATAAAACAAGGAAGGAAGATTGATATGGTTTGGGGATGTTCAAAGGAAACAACACTTGTAAGGAATGTAGAAACCCATACGGTATAGAGGAACCGAAACTAGTTTTGGAGGAGAAGATCAAACAAGATCTCTTAGACTCGCACCTTTATGAGGACATGAACAGTTATAGGAGTTCTTGAAGACGTCGGATAAATGCTAGCGATTTATTGTAGAGGGTATAGGAATAGTCGTGCCTAGGGCTTAAATGCATGCTATGTACTTAACTTTAGGTTTAAGTTGCTTTGTCGTAGGCGTATTGGATAGCTTTTTTATAGCCGTAGCGGTTAGCTTAATTTTTGTTGACTGTATTGTATGTTTGACATGTATTTCCTGTTTGCTTTAGTGTCTTATCTAAATAATCATTGAAACTTTGTGTCTTACTATTCCTCGATGGCTCTATCTACTATGATACCTGATTTCATACTTTTTTTTTAAATATATTTTACGTCTAAGAAATCTGTATGCTTATCTAGTATTGTGTGCACGTATTTCTGCATAAAATAATAATAATAATAATAATAATAATAAATATTATTATTATTATAATTATAATAATAATAAATTCGCAGGTTGCTCGACGCCAGATCGATGATGCTGCAAATTTAAAGAAGAAACTGGTATCACCACCTCTTCCCACCAGTGAACTGACAAGCGCGATTGATAACCACATACAATCAACCACTTTTGGAAACATCACACACGCCACCGAAGAAGATAACAAAAAAGCAGCCGCAGCTGCAGTTGCTGCAAAACTTGCAGCTTCAACATCATCCGCACAAATGCTTACATCTGTTCTTTCATCTCTTGTTGCAGAAGAAGCCGCCTCAATCACCAACGGTTTTACATCATCCGGTTTCAACATATTCCCGCCCGAAAAAAGACCCAAACTTGAAAAACCAATGTCGGTTCCAGATTTCACCAACATCCCGACATCATTCGCTCCACCACCACCGCCACCACCACCATCCTCTGGCGGCACAAGTTCTCCGGCGAACCAGTATGTTCAAGCGTCTTCTATGATGGGCGGAATGGGGTACGCGTATGGCGGTACTCTACCACCACCACCACCACCTATACCATCACATATCGCTATGGGGTTGATGATGCCCGCCCACCAGCCGCCTCAGCCGCCACCTCAGCAGCAGTCTCAGAGTGGCGGCGGGTACTACCGGCCGCCAGGTATTGGGTTTTACGGGCAAAGTCATCAGTCGACACCGCCACCACCCGTTCCCCGCCAGTGAAGTGATTTGTTGTTTTGTATATTAATAGGAATCTATTCTAGATATAAATGATCAGCAGTTGATTACAGTTACATCCTGAATTGCATATGCTTGTATTTTGCAATGTACTTTTGAAGTAAATCTTTTAAGTCAACTTATGGCTTATATGGATGTATCATGTATGTCTTGCATTTCGTAACTTTCTTATTACTTCCATTTTATACAAGTTGTATGATGTTCTAATGTTACTTGTGTTCTTGATGTCAAACCGGGGTGAATTGAAGTAAAAATATATTTTGAAAGTATGTAGGTTTTTATGAATATTTTTTTAGGTTCTATCTTGCATGTTCGTTAGTTTATAAGTTTCCTTCAGCAGGTAATAAACGACATTTTTTGGTATGTTTCAGTGCATAAAAATATTGTGACAATAAGTTAAATTGCTTGTGAGAATCTTCACTCCAAAATCATGAAAATATTGTTTGTTGGTATTCAGTTGAACATGTTAGCTTTCCTGAACGAAGTTTCATATCTTCAAAAATCAAAAGACTCTCAAGCTCAACAAGTCCGTCAAATATAAAAATAAAATAAAAAATACACCCGTCGTGTTTTCCATTTAACAAATTGCATAAGCTTAACAGTCACGTCACAATCCTGAATTTAAACATAAGTATAACCTTTGTGTTAGTTACCTTTCATCAAAATCCTGACACACATGTTCTTCTATTCAGATATAACTAAAAGAACACAACAACACACAATGGTCAAGCTTCTTAAATCACATATGACCATCTTTCACATAAGCTTATTTCTCATCAGTGTAAGTTTACCCCATTTATTTATCTTTTAACTCGTATTCTTGTTTCAAAAACAAATCATAACTTATGCATGTTGTTTTGGATATGTAGGAAGCAACAAGAATGAAATCAGCATCAATAAAACAAATGGAATTTTAGGTGCACCGCCTTGCAAAATATATCGTAAAGAGGGTAGTTTTCGAACCGTAATTGGTGTTGTTGCGGTGAAAATCCATGTGAGACTTTGGAGATTATATGTATGAATAAGTGTAAGGAAACTAAAAAGTGTTGTAACACTAAAATATAGTCGGTATTACCATGGGGTAATTATGTAACACTAAACAAGTCGTCTTTAGTCTACGAAAAAAAGTCAATTAAAAAAATGAATTAAGTATGGGTTGATCATTTTCTTTGGTTATTTCCATTCAGTTATGACGGGTTTTTTGGTCTGTTAAACCCTTGTTAAGAAGATTTCATAAATTATGCAAAATGGATTTAAATTATAGCAAATTTTTCAGACGAGAATAATATTTTAAAACCATTTATTTTCTTGTTCTTCGTCTCTCGATTCACTTTCATCAATCATTTGCGACAACTTAGGCCAACACTATCATTGAGGAGCTCTTTTGTCTAATTAGTGATTCCTTTAATAAAAAATCAGGAGCATCGTAATGATACTATGATATAACAAAATTCGCATAATTAGACACACTCATGTGTCTACTTATATTCAAGTATTTTTTTAATCCGATAATATAACAAAATCCATGTGTTGGGTGAAAATAAAAATCGCTAATTGAAATTAATATATTTATCATGATTACGAGGGAAAAAAACTATTTTTTATGATACATACAAAAAGTAGATGCTCGAATATGATTCACACATCTTACTACGCGATAAACAAAGTATTTCATATATGTACTTACATACGAATTAGATGGTTTTTTGAACGCATACAAAGTAGATAGTTTCAGTCCACTTAACAAAAATCATTTCTAATGTTTTATGTTTTAATAGGAACCGTCCCCGATGCTGAATTCACCCCATCGATATATGGTTTTGGAGCATTCTCTGATGAGTTGATGAGAAAGTGAGGGGAACTAACGGAACATAGACGGTTTATGTTAAAACTTGAAATATTAGAAACGGTTTCATTTAAGTGTGGACTGAAACTGTTAAGACTTATAACCTTATGAATGAAACGAGAGGTTACTCTTGATAATATGACATAACACACCCATAGATATCAATTTCCAAGATTTCTCTTGCTACCATAGTTTATTAATGTTTGTGTCACGTGTCAATTTTTTTACATCTATGATGCCACATGTCATCATTACGACACGTGTCAGTATTTTAATCATTAATTTCATTTAATTAATATAATTATGTCAAACTTTCATATTTAAAAAGATATTCAAAATTCATTTTTTCAAATATTAAAAAAAATACAATCTTGTCAAACTTTTGATTATTGATTAGAAAATTTAAAATTTATATTTATATAATCATACCTAAACATTTATTAATTTTTGTGAATTACAATTTAATTTGATTTTAATTATTTCATACACAAGTCACAACTTTTAATTTCAAATTTATAAAATGATAATCATAATAAATGTTTCGAATGAGTGATTACGTTTTTCTTTTAGAGTTAATATGTTATAATTGAATATTTTATTCAACTTGTGAATACACGGGTTATTAACTTAGTTTTAAATATATGCTTAAATAGAGTTTCTTTAAGTTGTTTTGTAGAAAAGTATAACAAACTTGCATGGGTTAGCTTAATAATACTATTAATTTTTTAAAATGTAATTTTTTTACTTGAAAACTAGCCTATTGACCAATGTACTACACGTATATGTATTAAAATTAGCATTACTACGCAATCATATGTAAAATAAATAGATACAGGTAAAGTTGATTTTTTTAACATTTATAAAAAGAAAAATAAAATACAATTTACACGGTTTTTAAAAAGAAAGTTTAAAAAAATAAATAGTCTATTGCCCCGTTTACTGCATTTATTATGATCTCGGAGGATTAAAATATTAGAATACCTGAAATCATGGTTTTTAAAAGGAAAGTTTGAAAATAAATTGAATTTTATGTTTCATAATTGTTCATTTAGCAAATAAAATTTATTAAAAGTTTAAAAGATTATGAAAATTATTTAAAATATTATTCAACAATTAATCATCACGTGTCATATGATTTAATTGGAGGTGACACGTGACATGATCGTTACTCTTTTATTGTAGAGGATTTAATTTAATTTGATTTTAATTATTTCATACACAGGTCAAAACTTTTAATTTCAAATTTAAAAAAAAGATAATCATAATAAGTGTTTCAAATGAGTGATTACGTTCTTCTTTGAGTAAATTACTATTTAAGTCCTTATGGTTTACTGATTATAACCATCTGAGTACATTTTTTCCAAAATCTCGCTTTGACTCCTCAACCTTCCAACTTTGCTTTCCTTTAAGTCCTTATGACTAACGGTCGTTACATTTCTCTGTTAAGTAAAGGGTGTTTCAGTCATATAACCTTATAGGCACTAAATATGTATATTACAAATATAACGGGTTATTGGGTAATTTAGTTGAAGTACAAAAACCGTATAGAATATATATAAAAATATTATATATAAAAATATTTTTATGTTTATTTCTTTTCTTTTCCCATATGAATCCAAATCTTAGTTCGCTCTACTCCTTATTACTTCACACATCTCTTTATCTTTATCATTTTAGTTCAATAAATCTTTAATCCACGATTATGTGATAAAAAACTTTGATTTCGTACAAGTTGTAACAATAATATCTATTTTTTTTTTGCCTAAAAATCATGCATCACCTAAAAATCAAATTCATCAAATGGGGAGGAGGTTTCAATAAACTTGGTGGCTCATTAAAGATAATGGCTTGAATGGCAAGATTTGCCACCTTAGAGGCCAGAGCCAAGTAGCAAGAAGAAAACTATAAGGGTATTTGTGGTTGGAGGTGGAAATGAAGGTTGAGGGCTTGTCGATGTATTTGGCCGGAGGAGACGTGCCGGTTGTGGGTGGGGTTTCGGTGGGGCCAGTGGTAGCTGCAATTCTAGTGGATGATTCCACTCACCCTACCCCAAATCTCTCCACTTTTTGTGTTCATCTACCGCTCCCCTACTCAAATCGCAACTATATACTCTCTCTATCACTTCCCCCACAAATCAATCAAATCTTCATCTTCAAGACAAAACCCAACTCGATACAAACCTCCGATTAAATGTTCCAGGAGATAGCGTCGACAGTTGTTGGTCGGAGGCGGCTATGGTTCGTTCCGATTAGAATCAGAGGCGGTGACAAAGACAACTATGACGATGATGGCTGGAACCGACGGTGAAGGTGGCGGTGGTCCGGTGATAATAAGATGGTGAGGCGACGGAGGAGAGAGAATGGGCGGTGGAGGTGTATGATGGTGGCAGACTGGCAGTTATGGTGTGTATGTGTGAGAGAGAAAGGGGTAGATAAACTGTAGGGGTGAGCAAAACCGGATATCCGAATTTTGAATATCCGAAATTTCGGATATTAGATATTCGTATCCGAATCCGTATCCGAATTTTCGGATATTTGAATTTCGGATATCCGAAAATTCGGATACGGATATGAAACCGGATATCCGAAAATAGAACTTGGGATTTTTTTTCATTTTTTTTTAAACAAAATCTTAATTAATAAAAAAAAGTTGAGTTAGTATAGGATTAAATCATATTGGAATGGTAGTTGTCTTCAATCTAAAAGCAATTTGTTATCAAAATACAAAACGATGTAACGTCGATTAGAATGTATAGATCATATATAACAAAATTCTAAAATTAAGTCTTTATAATATAGAGCACAACGAAAAACCTAGATATTAACGTTTTTTAAGGAACAAATGCAAAAATTTGAAATTTATAATCTCATAATTTAGTTAAAATACATATATATTTCGGATACTTCGGATATCCGAAATATCCGAAATTTCGAATATCATTATCCGAATCCGAATCCGAAATTTCGAATATCCGAATTTTCGGATATTTCAGATTCGGATTCTCCGATTTTTTCGGATTCGGATTTTTTGCTCGCCCCTAAGATAAAGTGATGAGTTTGAATATTAAATGACTAGAATAATCTTTGTAATTTACATGTTAAGTCCCTTAGATGTTAATTAAAAATGCCCAATACTTAACAGATATATTTAACAACCGTTAGTCACAAGGACACAAAGAGAAGCTAAATTGAAAGGTTGATGAGTCAAAGAAAGATTTTAGAAAAAATGTACTCAGATGATTATAATCAGTAAACCACATAGACTCAAATATTAATTTACTCTTAAAGTTAACATGTTAAAATTGAATTTTTTATTTGACTTGTGATTAGTGGGTTATTAACCTAGTTTTAAAAATACGCCTAAATAGAGTTTATTTTAATGTTTTTAAATATACGCTTAAATAGAGTTTATTTTAATGTTTTGTAGAAAAATATAACAAACTTGCATGGGTTTGCTTAAAAATACTATTAATTTTTAAAATGTAATCTTTTTTACTTGTAAACTTATATGTTGCAATTAAGCAAATCAATAAAAGCAAAATTGGGTGTGAAAGAAAATTAGGTGTCATCGCCATCGGTCGTCGGTCATCGGATGTAATAATGCACGACACAACAATCATCACCATAGCATAAACTCGATACTTCGCCGGAGGAGAGAAGGATTTGATCGGAGCAACGATTCCGGTAGCACAAACGCTTCCGCAGACACAGATCTGATTCATCCTCCTCCAATCAAATTGACAGAAATCAATCAATCAACCAATCATGTCTCTCAATATGAAAACCCTGACCCAGGCCTTCGCAAAAACCGCTGCCGTGATCGAGAAGACCGTACAGGACGTCACCGGACCTAAGCCCCTTCAGGACTACGAGCTCCTTGACCAGATCGGGTCCGCCGGACCGGGACTCGTGTGGAAGCTGTACTCAGGCAAAGCTCGTGCCGGTTCGACGGGAATCTCGCACCAGTATCCTACGGTCTGTGTTTGGGTGCTTGATAAGCGGGCCTTGTCGGAGTCTAGGGCTCGTGCCGGTCTTTCGAAAGCAGCGGAAGACTCGTTTTTTGAGATTGTTAGAGCTGATGCGACTAGATTGGTTCGATTAAGGCATCCTGGAGTGGTTCATGTGATTCAGGCGCTAGATGAGAATAAGAATGCAATGGCTATGGTCACCGAGCCTTTGTTTGCTTCTGTGGCTAATGCTCTTGGTATGTTGGATAATATTTCTAAAGTACCACAGGAGCTTCAAGGAATGGTATGCTTTTGCAGCTTGTATCTTAGTGTTGTTGTTTATGTTTCTGTGATAGAATTTCTAGTTTGTGTCTGATTGTTGAGCATTGGCTGATTAAACTAACTGGGATGTTAACTAGGATTGAATTTTATGGTTCTAATCATGTTTAATCCACCATTTACTGATTACAATCTTAATATTGGTATCACCACCGACCTTGAAGCTTGTGTAATAACTGTAAAACTTTTGATCATGACTGTTACTTTGTGTATTATGACAATATAAGCAGTTGAAATGTAGGGTTCTGAACCAATTGGATTGAATGTGGCTATGAAGTTTAGCAGTCTAGAGATTGCTGTGAGCTGAATGTTTAATGTATATGTCCATGCTGAAAATTGTTTATACTTTGTTTTAGTATTTTTAAGGGATTTTAATTTTACAAAAATCTTGTTATACGTTGGGCACATTGCTAACAGTATAATGATTTTATATTCTTAAAAGATCCATGCTTTCTTATGTAGGAAATGGGTTTGTTGGAGGTAAAACATGGTTTACTTCAGGTAGCAGAATCTTTGGACTTCCTTCACAATAATGCTCACCTCATCCATCGTGGTCTATCTCCTGAGGTATACACAAGATTATTCTAGTAACATATTTGTTGGTAGTCACATGCATCTTATGTAAAAACACTTCACTCAAAGAGCTTCTTACTTCATTTTGTGTTACTGAATTGTGTTTATTATATCTTAATGATAGTAGGTTTTCCTATGTAATTCTGTTAGTATACAATTCATTTGAACATTCAGTACCAGAGATGTTTCGTGCCACCATTTCCGTGATACCGTTTTGAAATTCTCAACCTTTCTTAACTTATTTAAATGCTTATATAAGGAGGATTTTAGTATTAAGAGCTAGATCATTAATATGCGGTTCTGTTTTTTTCTCATAGATGATATATATAATTCTCCTTAATCAAATATGCTAAATATTAGCATTTCTTTGTTTCCTAGTGTACACATTATCGTATTTTGTTACTTTTTGCATAGATGATATATAATTCTCATGAATCAGATATGCTAATTTTGTCAATATTAACATTTCATTTAACCATTTTTCATCATGTTTCTATTTCAGGCTGTCTTAATTAACTCAAGTGGCGCTTGGAAGCTTGGTGGATTCGGCTTTGCAATATCCGCAGACCAATCGATTACAGATCCATCTACCGTTCAACCATTCCATTATTCTGTGAGTGGTAACATCTGTGAAAATTACTAATACCTATTAGCCATTAATTTATACCATCCTAATTGCAAACATCTATAAATCAACTTACATTTACATGATCATGTTTGATCAGGAATATGATGTTGAAGATTCACTATTGCCACTTCAGCCATCACTAAACTACACTGCTCCAGAGCTAGTCAGGACCAAGGCCCCTTCTTTTGGACGCGCTTCGGATATTTTTAGCTTCGCATGCCTTGCGTATCATTTAATTGCTAAAAAGTCCTTATTCGACTGCCACAACAATGTGAAAATGGTATAAGAAAAATAAAAAAAAGTTAAATATCTTTTATTAAATAAATATTACGCACGTTGTGTATTTTGTTTATTAGTGACTTTGTGTATTCTAATGCAGTACACGAATAAGTTGACCTATTTATCCAGCGACTCGTTTTCATCCATTCCGCCTGAACTTGTTGCTGATTTGAAAAGAATGCTTTCACCCAACGAGGATTTAAGACCATCAGCTTTAGATTTCACAGGTGAAGAATTGTGTTATTTACTAATTACTACAGTACTTAAAATTATAAACACATACTTAATTCCTCACTGTTTAATATGTGACTTGAATATAATTAACTTGAATTCATGCTGTCATGCTGTTTTGAACTACAAATTAGAAGTATTTTGATGGCAAATTAACAAGTTCTTGCGTTCATGTAAATGATCATGTTGGTATTGAACTAGTAATTATTAAAACTTGTAGTGAACTTTGAAAATAACTTGATGTAGACTTCATATCATTTGAATCCTAAAACCTTTATCTTTTTTTTTTCTCGTCTTTCAGGTTCTCCCTTTTTCCGTGATGACACTAGGTTGCGAGCACTTCGCTTCCTGGACCACATGCTTGTACGTGCGTGTGGATAAATATTATTTATTATAAGTTTTTAAATATATCTGAATTGCTTTTAAGATGTCTCTATGCTGACATATTATTTGTTTTAGGCAAGGGATAACATGCAGAAGTCAGAGTTTTTAAAAGCATTGTTGGACATGTGGAAAGATTTTGATGCTCGCATTTTACGATACAAGGTCTTTTTTTTTTGGCTAAAATTGTGGGCATTGAAATAATATTCATAGAGGATTTAAGCAAGAATTAATTGCCTGCCAATTATATTCATTACATTTTTGTGTACTTTCATGAGTTCATTAAATATTCCAGTTGTTTTTTTTTTTTTTTTCATATAATGAAAATGACAAATTGACCTTTCCTGTTTGTGTAGGTTCTTCCGCCTCTTTGTGCAGAGCTTCGGAATATGGTTATGCAACCAATGATTCTGCCTATGGTTTTAAAGATAGCTGATTCACAGGTACTATTGGTTACTCGTATAAGATATCTAAATAAATGTTTCCAAAAGCTTTAACGAATCATTTTGCAATTACATTGCAGTCATGAAAAATCCTCCTATTGCTATAATGAACCAAAAAAAAACAAATTTAAACAATTTAAAAATCATCTTTAGCAGGAGGCAGGAGCTTGGATAAATTAATATGATATATTAAAAATAAATAAACCATTTTGTAGTCATAGTTATGATTGTAAAAAGCTTTTTGAAAACCATTGTGACAATTCTGTCCGCCAGCTGTTATCTGCTGTGACAAGTTTTCCATGTTATAATTTCCTAGTTTAAGGTTGGAAGTCTTGTGTCTAGCATATTCGAGAAATCATATAAATAATATTCCCAATTAATACTACATAATTTACATGCCACTTGTATTTACTAAAAAGTACTTTGGAGAATAATAACAATTCTCTCAGTACCGTGCCTTTTAGTAAACGCAAGAAAATATAGCATTAATGGGTGGCTGGTAAATTAGTTTCTAGATAAAAATGGGTTTAAGCACTTGCATATTTTTATCATTATTTTAATTAATTCTACTTTTTTTTTATTATTTATTGCAGGATAAATATGATTTTGAGACTTCAACACTTCCTGCTCTTGTTCCTGTCTTAACCACTGCTGCAGGTGAGACGCTACTGCTTCTTGTGAAGCATGCAGAATTAATTGTCAACAAGGTAAGAAATTGACATTATTACCCTCCTTTCTTTATGTTGCTTGGTTAATTGTTCTATTGGGTGAAAGTTGAATCTGCTATTCTTTTTGTGAGGACAAATTAGTCATTTCTGATTGGTTTCTTTCACAAATTGGCAAGCACCCCAATCTGATCTTATAAAATCATAATATTAAATTAAAATTTTAAATAACAAGTTCAGGATTGTTTATGGGATAGATGTAGCACAACCTATTAATAACGGCTGGGATATATGTGAATTATATAATATATGCAAGAAAATTAAATATTAGAATAACTTTTTAATTATTATTATTATTATTTTTATTTTTGTGTATGATGGCAGGCTAGTCAGGAGTACTTGGTTTCCCATGTTTTACCAATGCTTGTGCGAGCCTATGATGACACCGATGCTCGCTTGCAAGAGGAAGTGCTGAAAAAAACTGTAACTCTTGTTTCAAAACTTGATTCTCAGGTAAATCTGTATTATATCAAACTTTTAATTAATTAGTTAATTGTTTATAAAGCAATATCAATTTCTTCTGTATATCTTAATGTTACAGAAATAACAGTTTGTAATAACTAGTAATACTAACAGACGATAATGCTTATAAGCTGCAAGTTATATGTTTGAAAGCTTAGCATCTCTTGCCAATTTTTTTAAAAATGTGCTCTACAAAGATTTTGTCTTCATAAATACTCTTTTTATGTTTTTCAACTTTAAAATTTTATTTATTTAAATCTGAAGAAAAGCGGAAATTTGGACGGTCATAATATGTGGGTTCAGATTGTGAGCTGTTAATTAGTGTAGGAAATATATTTTCTTATAATTCTGTATTCTTTCCAAATTGTCATTTAATCTGTTTTACTTATTAGTGAATATGTTATTTTAAGCTTATGCTGACATCAGGTATTTTAACTGAAATCCAGCTAGTCAAACAATCAATTTTGCCTCGTGTACATGGCTTGGCTCTCAAGACAACTGTTGCTGCGGTATGCCTTCTTTTTTAAAGTTTAACTTTTATAACAAATAAAGTTATATTGAAATACATTCGACGGTATATATAAATATTTAAAGATGAAATAAGATTAAAACATTATTTGATGTGGCAGGTGAGAGTAAATGCTTTACTATGTTTAGGCGATATGATAACAGTACTTGATAAGCCAGCTATTTTGGAAATCTTGCAAACAATTCAGCGTTGCACTGCTGTTGACCGTTCTGCCCCTACTCTTATGTGCACTCTTGGGGTTGCAAATTCCATTATGAAAAAGGTCTCACATTTATTTATATTTATATGCATATGTGTGTATAGGAGAAGGATATAATGAAAACCCATTTGAGTTGAAAAAATCTTACAAACTAATATATAATATATATATTTTTGTTTTAAAATGTGTTGGTTTTATACGTATTTTTGTCACTCTTTTAAAAAAAAAAAAAAATCTAAAAAGCGCCGAGTACTAAAAAAAAGTACGTAAAAAATAACAAGAAATCACGTATATTAATTTTTCAGCAAATGGTACATACGTAACGTACGGTTTTACATATGTAATTATGTTCATGGTTTAAGGAAAAGGTTTTGAAAAATCCACTCTGCGCTTCTTTATAATTTTTTCACCAATAGGTTATAAAACTGAATGTAGAATTTATCAAAAAATTATTATTTTTATAATAAACGCTGTTACATATGTAAAATATGGGTTTCTTGGGTCTTTCCTATTCAAGTGGGTTTTTATTAAATCCATCCCTTGTGTGTATATATCTATACTTAACAGGTCTGTATTGAACTCGTTCCTAATTTCCTATATATGCGTTCTTTAGCTGACATTTATCTTTTTTTTTTTTTATTATCATCTAGCATGGAGTTGACTTTGTAGCGGAACATGTTCTTCCATTACTTGTCCCTCTTCTCCTTGCACAACAATTAAACGTTCAACAATTCGCCAAATACATGTCGTTTGTTAAAACCGTTCTGAGGTATCCCCATTTCTATATTTTATTTTTATTTTCTAACTAAATACTTTTAATTGGTAACACAAATTTCTTTTTTAAATTGTAGAAAAATTGAAGAGAAAAAAGGAGTAACAATGAATGATACAGGAGTTGACATAAAACCATCAACTTTACCAAATACAACTCAACCACCATCTTCTGTTAACAATGTTCCAACCGCAACACCCGCCATAAAAACAAACTCCACGTGGGATGAAGATTGGGGCCCACCAAAACCATCAACAAACGCACCGCAAAATGTTCAAAATAATAATTCAAAAGATTTACAATTCCCGACACTGTCTACACAATCCGTACAACAAACACAAACACGAACATCATGTCTTGCAGCAGCCGACTTTGAGTGGCCCCCACAGTTATCCAACAATCAAACGAGTGGTGAAATTACCAAAAGAGGGTCTTCAAATCCAAGCTTTGATGATTTGGATCCGTTTGCAAATTGGCCAATGGCAGGATCACAGGCTTCTAGCAACGGTTTCTCAAACTCGTCTATAAATAGAAACACCACCACACGTACAGAAAGTCAAACTCAAAGTCAAAGTCAGTCAAATAGTCAAATTGACTGGAGCAACATTGAATTTTCGAGTATGAATAGTTTTAACGGTGGAAATGCTAGCCATGACCCCATTGGGTTCATGGGTAATAACCATGGTCCATCAACCGGTCCAACCGCTTCAAAGACCATGGATATTGGTTCCATATTTGCATCAAACAAGGGTTCGCAGGCGGCACCGAGACTGGCTCCACCGCCTCTGAATGCTGTCGGTAGAGGGAGAGGTGGTAGGAATCAAGGGCAAAATCGTCAATCGCGTTCTACTCATGCAAAACCATCATCTGAGCAGCCTCCGTTGTTGGATTTGCTCTAGTTTTGAATCGGGCATGGATTGTGTTCATATATTTTGTATCACGTTTTCAAGTTTTGTTTTCTTTTAATAGTTTGACATACTTGTAGTTTGTTTCCGTTTATAGCATAACATATATTTCATTAAATTTGATTCTTGTGTTGTTTGTAATAGATTACTTGTTATATAGAATGGTGCACCATTATCCATTTGTTTATTTGGTTAAAGTTTAAATCCTCTATACATAACTTAGAATATATTTAAATATATATTATATAATTTCAAGATAATATAAAAAGTATAATAAGAATTCAAAATATTAATTTAATTAATTTAAATAATTAAAGCTCTTGAAAATTTAAGAAAATGTCGCATGTCATTTTTTGGAATGCTTTATTAAAAATAAACTGTGAACCCGCCTGATTACCCAAAACTATTTCATACTTGCTTACCGGTTTCTAAACTAAATGCATCAATCCTCTAAAATCATTTGAATCTTGCCGCTATAAAAAATGGAATTGATAAAAGTATAGTCCAATATTTAATACCTTAATTTGATCGTGCTTAAGGGTAATATGGGGAAGGTTCATTAGGTAATCATAAAAAAAAGGGAACTGGGGAACACTTATGAAACGCATCTTTAGTACAAAAAAAAAAAAAATCCAGTACAAAAAAAATAATTTAGTAAAAAAAAAATAATTACGGGAAGTGTTATGGCAGGATTTCCAGTGGCTATCTTAAGAATTTGCGATGGCTATTAAGAGGATCCTGACTTTTAACAATCATCTTTATTTTTATTTTTGCTTATGTAAACGTAATTAATATTTTCATTTGAATTATTACATATGTTTACTAACACTCGATTGAGAATTGTTCACATAATATATGTCCCTTCTTATAGACAGGATATATAAAGGATCCTTGATTGGCTATCTTGGAAGATTACCGTTATATGATCCTCAAATTATCCATGTGTGAATTATGGACGTGGAGCTGACTCATCGAGAAGGAGTTATCCCGTAAAAAGTGGATCATGGAGAAGTGCTTTCGATGAACCTGGTCATGAGAAGATGGACGAATGTTTTCCCCTTAATTCGGGAGTATTGTTTATTACCGATGTAATTGTGAACTATAAAAGAAACCGATGGAATTTAGGTTTACACATTTCGAATTCATCGAATACACAACATAACATATCTAAGACTTACACTCATTGGCAACATACTAATCTCTCTTTTGCAGTTATCACTTGTTCAAGATTCAAGCATACAAGCATTCTTTTTAGCATATCTTACACATATTCACTTAGATATCCATCGGTTTGCTTTACATTTTGTACTTGTATGCTTGATTAATAATATTGACTAGACAAGTGATTTTTTGGTCACTTGTCCAAGGTTTTATGCAGGCAATCTGTAAGGATTAAGGGCTTTCCTGCTAAAAATCCTTGTGTTACTATTTTCATATTCAGCTTTTTATTAACATATCCTTAAGGATACTTGAGGATATCGAACCATAATAAAGGATATTAAAGGATATAATCGTTAAATCAGTAATTCAACACTTTTCATATTTGAACAAACACTTAGCCTTACAAAACTAATTTGGAATAACTAGAATTGACATTTGTTAATTTTTGACCAAAACAAGAAGGATATCCAGAAAAGAATCGATAGAACGGGAGTTGAACTTGCCAAAAGAAAGATGGAAGCACCAGCGTCCAAGCCGTACAAGTCAAAACCCTTCTTCAAATCAAACAGAATCAACTCTGTTGAGGAAGAAGAAGAGGATGGAGAATATCCTAAACTAACTGACAATTGTTTTTTCTGTGTATATTCCTGGAGTTTTGTATGCTATGCAGGATTTAGGTGAAAAAGCAAGATGGCCAAAGCGAAATGAAAAGCAATTTCCCAACAAGGATAAGTCCAAGTGGTGTGCATTCCACGAAGACTTTGGACACAACACCGAAGATTGCATTACACTCAGGAAGGAAATTGCATATCTTCTTGGAAAAGGTCACCTCAAAGAAATACTCGGGAGAAAGAAAATGCAGAATCCTCTAGGATCCCCAAAACGAGCAGCTTCACCTCCCCCAAATGCAAGGATTGTCAACTTCATTTCTGGAGGCTCTAACGTCTATGGCACATCCTTCTCAGCCGCTTGAAGGAACGCTAAAGAAGCCAAATTGGGAGTCTGTCAAAGGGGTTGTAATCACCCCCTCCCAACGTATTCATGATGTGGAAGGTTGTAAATGATGGGTATCACAATCACCCCCCTTTTGGGGCTCATCGTCCTCGATGAGGTATTGCCCCACATCCCGAACGGCATAGGAGTGCCTCTGATACAACTCTGTAACACCCTCGCCCTCGTAATCACCAATATTGATCGCTTTGCCCCCACTGAGAGCTCACGGATTTGTTTTTGGTTGCCTGGTGAAAACTTCCCAGCAGGTCACCCATCCTGGTATTACTCCCACCTGAGCACACTTAACTGTGGAGTTTTTAAGGCTCCACAGCCATGTCAGTGTTGGTGATTTAAGAGGCTAGGCATTACTTATGAACTAGGAATCTCTTCTGTCCACTACCGGTGTGGGAGATTGCCATAGGTGTTGTAATCACCCCTCCCAACGTATTCATTGTTTTGGTCAAAAATTAACAAGTGTTAATTTTAGCTATTCCAAATTAGTTAAGTGAGGATAAAGTGTTTGTCAAAATGTTAAGTATGTCGAATAGTTATGTTAACTGTTTAATCCTTAAAAGCAAGTGATTATATCGTAATATCCTTAAGTATCCTTAAGGATATGTTAACAGTAATTAAAATATGACAAGGATAACACAAGGATTTTTAGCGAGGAAAGCCCTTGATTCTTACAAATCGCCGGCACAAAACCTCG
>WOUH02000002.1:4109326-4122032 GCA_009936405.2 Stevia rebaudiana
TTCTCTGGTGGCCAAAATCAAAAACGAAAAATTGTTCTGTAGCTAAGAAGTTTACGATTGTTATATATATATAATTGATTATGGGTCGTTCGAACTCCATGATAAAGGATAAAAGTTCCACACGTATGCATGGCACCCACGTTTCTTCTCCCACCACCAGTAGTTGTTTTATTTAATATTTGTCATGTGTTTTCTACATTTTATCTAAGCTTTGTTTACTTGTAATTTCAGCTTCTTAGGTAGTACTTTAATTTATGTTTTCTATTAAAAATTGAACGTGGGTTAGTGGCTCAAGTATTTATGTAATAGCTTTGGTAATGAATGAACGGTGGTGAATTTTAATTTAACTTCTTTATGTTTTGTGTTATCGAGAGAAACCGGAATTCTTTCCATTGCTAGCTCGAGATCGGCTCACTCGGGTGGTGTTCTTTGGATCCTAACCGTGCTTAGGTGGTGTATCTGTATCCTAAGACCTGTTAGGCAGCCCAACGGGTTTGACTGCGTGGTGTTTCCATATCGTAATCGATCGTTGTCTATCTTGTGTGTTTGTAATTTCAAATTTCCTTTTCGTACCGTAACCGGGTTTACAATAGTTACTTTATTAACATGCTTTATCAATTTTCAAGACGTTTCCAACACCGCTAAAATGAATTCAATCTGAGTATGTTTGAGACGGTTGTGAGTTTTTTTTAAATCCTTTCTTTGACTTCTTAAATAACCTCTTTATTTAGTTGAACATTTTCCTATGATTCTATGAGCTATTTAATTAATTTTCTTGACTTATTAAATTGAAACACACTATAGCTGTTAATTAAGTTTAATTATATATACATTGATTGACATCTTTTACATACGTCTTATTGCACCTTAACATGTTATATTATATTATAATTATCATCAATTATGATTCTGTGATGTGGTTTATTATCATACGGGTTTAGGCTGAAAAAAACTAAAACGATTTGTTTAAACTAAATTAACACAAAGAAATAATATGGTAATCGATCAAGTATTGTCTTAATATAGTTCTTTTATTACTGTTTTAATTTTTAAGTCCATCAAATTTAATTTTAAATTTTTGGATTTTTAAGAATTGATGATAACTCAAGGTCTGGTTTCTACGGATAGCAAATGATGATTCATGTGAAGTGGGCTCACATTGGTCATATCTAATTAGGTTTAACTTTTCATTCAGTTTGGGCTGGGCTACAAATGAACCCGGAAGAGTGGCCCACAAATAATAGACTTTGAAGCCCACTAAGAAAAAGAAACGGGCCTAAATGTGGCAGTTCGAAAGAGAGGCAACCCTCCTGCCTAGACGTGTGCAAAAAACCGGTTCCATAACCGGTTTCACCCTAACTGAACCGAACCGGTTTCGGTTCCAACCGGTTGACCCAAGAACCGGTCCCGGTTCCTCCCAAACCGCCGGTTCCAAACCGGTTATCCATGTTCCCGTTTCAGTTGGTTCCAACCCGGTTTCAAAAAAACCGGTTCAGCACAATATAGCCGTTTTTTGATATCACACAACTCAAAACGAAAACCCGAACCGCCAAAAATGCAAAAAAACTTTTTACGCTCGTTTTACACTAGTTTTACATTAACTTCTTCTTCTACACTTTCTTTGTTACATTAAGGCATCACATTCTTCCGTTGGGGGTAACAATGCGGAGGCAACCGTCGAGAAAATTCTTGAGCACACTCGAAATCCCGGAATTTTTGTGTAATTGGGATTTAGTTTTGCTGACTAACAAACAAGAGATGGCTTTGTGCAAGTTTTGTGGTGCTCTTTTAGCGAAACAATCAAATTCTAGTGTGAAGAAATACATCGACAAGTATTGTCGGGCTTTGATGGTAAATCCTGAGTCCAAACAATCGGAAATGGATGTTCACTGTGGAATATTTAATTACGACGTTGAACGTGTTCAGGATTGAATGGTGAAGTTCGTGATTCAACAAGCTTTGATGTTTAACCACTTCGACAACCCACAATTGACGGCTATAATTCAAGAGATGCTTCAACCTCGCTATAACAATGTAAGTCGTCATACTCTTGGACGTTATTGCTTAAAAATGTGGAATAAAGCACAAAAAGATTTAGTTTCATATTTTGAAAAATTAAATAAGGGTGTGAATTTAACTAGTGTTTGAATGGTCGGCTTCCCACGGTTTACCCGAGTCGTACCTTTGTGTTACTGCTCATTGGGTTAAACTTAAATCGTGGCAAATGTTGAAACGTACAATTGCGTTTTAACTATTCGAGTATCCACATACGGGTACATTTTTTTTCAGATATTAGATTATGTAATCAAGTTTTATAAAACAGAAAATAAATTATTCTTAATGGCATTTGATAATGCATCTAACAATATCATTGTGGTTGAAAAAATAAAATTAAAATATGCGCCGATTTGCAATGGCGTATTTTATCACTCTTGATGTGTTGCACATATTATTAACTTAGTTGTGCAAGACGGCCTTAACTTGGAAAACCTTCAAATCTTAATCAACGATTTTAAACATCAGGGGGTCGAAAATCACGTGGCGCGTAATTTTTTTTACTCGCTATGTTTCGGGTTATATGTTCGGGTCGGCAATTCGGGCCGAGTTAGACAATAAAAACTCTAAATATCTAGTTTTTAACCAAATCGATTATCATAAACCGTAATTTGAGTATTTGCAAAATTGTGAAAATATATAAAGTGTAATAGATATTACACATGAAGAAACTGAAAACTAAGTTATTGATGATCGAAGCTTTCTATTTCAATGATGATGATATCACAATACAATCAAGATCTGAATTACAAGTGTTTTGCTACTATCAGAGAGTTCTACTGAATTGAGCGTGACTTTCTCTACAAGTGAGTTGACTATTTATAGTTAGTTTGAGTGGGACCCATTGATGAGGAAGGCATATGCACTATCAACGGGCCGAATGCATGTTACTTTCTGAAGATCTCTAAATTTCTGCCATGTGTCATTAGTTTGTTATAGTTTTCCCGCATTTTTCTTCCATGCGCCGGGTCGGTTCATTTTGAGGTTTACCGGGTGGGTTTTATCCGTTTTACTTACTATCCTCTATAGTGGCATTTCATTTGTATTAATAGATACGTAAACTTTTCAGTTTTAACCATTTAGGAAATAACAACTTATAAAAATGTTTATAGATATAATTTAACTAACTAAAGGAAATACTTGATGTTTATGAAATTTAAATTTCTTAATAATAAAGACTTAAATAAAAAATATATATATAAATCCTAAAGTAAACACTGAATAAATTCAAGGTAATTTAGTTATATCACCCAATATGATTTTGAAAAACATTATATTTTAGATTAATGATGTTATTGAAAATTTTGGTCTTGTCACCCTCTCTTTTATTAATAATAAGGTCATGAAATAGAAATAGTAAAAGAAGCATCCAAATAGCTTTTGAAAGGAAAAAAATAAAAATCTAGTTTGACTAACTGCTCTGGTTCAAAATCTTAACCAGTCATATAAATTATTAAAATTGTCTGGTTCAAATACACTATACCGCACCCGATTCAAAGTGTCGGTCTGGATCTAAAATTATTAGGCTCTAACATAATAACTAAGAACTTAATCTAATATGATTTAGCTAGATCTGTGAATGATTAAGATTAAATTTAGTTTAAACTAATTAATAATCATGTTTACTTAACCTAATTATATTCACTAATTAACTCATCACAATAATTAAACAAAACATCATATTATTGAACACTCGAATAAAAAATCTATACCATTATGGATGTGAAAGATAATACTTTTAAAGCAACCAATGGGCCTCAATATTAATAAAAGAATGTGACAGGTAGTTGCTTAGTTGGATTTCATTTGCAAGAAATGAGTGGTTACATGGATTACAGGTGGTTGCTTACTTGTGAATTCAGACAGAATGATTGTTATGGATCCCCATATCATGTGCTAGTTTCCATTTCATCAATCTCTCCAACATTATCTTCATCTTCTCCACACCTCCCATTATTTGCAGGTCAAGATAGCCATGGCGTTTGCAGGTACAACCCAAAAATGCATGGCATGTGACAAGACTGTCTACTTGGTGGATAAACTCACTGCTGACAATCGTGTCTTCCACAAAGCTTGCTTCAGATGCCACCATTGCAATGGCACACTCAAGGTTGTTGTCTAATTTCTTCAAATTATTCGTTCTTTAGATCTGCTCATAAGGTGTTCGATCTAATGCCTCAATGACGGTTGACTTGATAATATGAACTAATTGTTGTTGAATTTGGGTGGTTTGCAGCTTAGTAACTATAACTCCTTTGAGGGAGTTCTTTATTGCAGACCACACTTTGATCAATTGTTCAAGAAAACTGGTAGTTTAGACAAGAGTTTTGAAGGTAAATCGCGATCAAAATGGAAACTAATCAATACCCATTAAATTAACTGCTTTTTAATAATCTTTCAGGCACACCAAAGATTGTGAAACCACAAAAAACCATTGATGGTGAGGTATAGCTCTAATCAAAGACACCCATTATAACTTAAATCTAGATCTTGATGTAAATTATTTGTAAATTGCCATTAATGAATCTTGAATCATGTAACAGAAGCCAATGGCTAATAAAGTCTCAAGTATGTTTGTGGGAACAAAAGATAAGTGTTTGGGCTGTAAGAACACAGTTTATCCAACCGAAAAGGTAAGATCTTGCAAGTTTAAAAAAATGCCAATCGATCGCGTTATATGCTTAATTAATCTACATTAAAACTTTGAAATGATTTAGGTTTCTGTAAATGGAACTGCATACCACAAAAGCTGCTTCAAATGTACACATGGAGGTTGTACAATCAGTCCATCAAATTACATCGCGCATGAAGGTCGTCTATATTGCAGACATCATCACACACAACTGATCAAAGAGAAAGGTAACTTGAGTCAACTTGAGGGTGATCATTCTTCTAGGGCTGGACAGGTGGCACCTTGATTAATAATTACCTTTTTTATGTTTTATGATCATCTTATAAGCTTTTACAACCTGTGTTTTGTTGTTGGTGTTGAAAAAGTTTTGTTCTTCATAAAGATATGGAAGTCTTGAATCTTGATTTGTTCTTTTGCTTATGAAACAATGAATGAAATATTGGAATTTAAGAGTGTTAATGTATGCAGTTATAATGTAGTTTCCTTTTAGTGCTAAAATATATGTTTCATGTTGATAATTTTGGAATATTAATGCATGTTTAACACAAGCTCAATCTCAACTCGACTCATGTGAGTACATTTACAACTTGAAACAGGCTCATTGAGTCATTTCACTCAAAAGAAGTGTTGGTTACATAATAAACCAACAGATTACTTGATTTGTAAGAAAAAATCCACTCATAAATGAAGTGTAATAACAAACCAACATATTACTTGATTTGTAAGAAAAAATATCAACCTGAATTTTTGGTATATTAAAGTTATTGAACTTGTTTAAAATAAACGTGTCAATAAGTAACCAAATCATTACATATGTGGAAGCTGCTACGTAAACAACTTTTGTTGAATGTCATACTCTTGACACATAACACTTTCATCCATTTTAAACTGTTTTAAATACAAATACATATCAATATCTAATAAAATAAATGATATTTATCCACATAAACATATTTGAACACGTGTGATGGAAATCACTTTAACATTTATGACGTATTTAAAGGTAAAAAGTTGTCTTTTATATTTCACATACTCATGTATTTAAAACAAGTTTAGCGACATTAATATAACAAAATTGAGTTGATAAACTTTTTCCATGCAATGTAAGCAAGGCGTTGATTTTTAATAAAATAAACTCTATAATGTAACTAGTAATTAAATTAACTAAATCAAGAATCAACTTTGGTAACAGGATGCAAAACATCTTAACAACTCAATCATTACATCTTCCTGAATTTTGCTGCACAAATCTTATCATTAATCAATGCTGACATACAGAAATCTTGATTAAAACCCAAAATATGAACAATTTAGCAGCAAATTTCAAGACATTGTGATCGAAATCATAACATTGAAATGAGTAAAGCTATCTATCAAGCAGTATAATATTGCAATTTTGAAAAACAAAAGAAATCATCCAATAAAAGAAGCATTTACAAGTTATAATTTAACAGTTCTAACCATGCATAGACCTAGAGAAGATAAATAGACTTCTCTTCTGAGATCAAACAATAAACATGAACAACAAAGTACATATTTTGCAAAGATCCTCAAATTGAACAGACAATTAAGGAATCAACTTATTTATCTAAACAATCAATTATGAATCCTTGCATAGAGTAATCAAGATCTTGTTAAAATCTGTAAACTACAATTCTATGCAAGAATTGTCTAACATCATGAAGGTTGCATCGCGTCTAACAGACATCCATCAACCGCAATATGCTTAAGATCTATAATATGATTATCGCGAAGAAACCCAAATCCAAATGTTCCATCACCATATTCCCAAATTCTTCCCTCCACCTGATTAGGGTTTACAGAATTGTGACCTGCAAGTCCTGGAATCACAAGATCGTAGCTTGAATTTATGTAAACAATGCGCGAAACAGATTCCATTTCTGAACAGAGTATGTTTCCAGGTGGAAGAAGATGTTCACGCGTTTCATATATATGTTCTTCTTCAGAAGAAAATGGAGATTCAACAAAGGTAGTGTTTGATGTCCAAAATACAGGCGCGTAACTGGAAAATGGTTTGCAAGAATCCCCGATTCGTCGACACGCGATACCACCAATGTCATCATATGCCACAAGATAAAAATCCAAACTTGCATCTTCACAGATACCCTGCATCAAGAATCTTAAGGATTTGTGGTTTCAAATTCACAATCTTGGTGAAATGATTTATTACCTTCCAAAGACCTTGTAACGGTTTTGAAGTTGTGGGTGAGTAATTCACAATCTTGATGAAATGCTCTGAATCCCATTTCTTGTTTCCATGTTTTTCTTTCTCTCTTCTTCTCTGTCTTCTCCAAGAACTCTCGCCACTGGGGCTTCTTCGGTTGGCAAAATGCTGATAAAACTCAGATGTTAATTCGTTTGGAGGTGATCCAGCTTCGAATTCGATTGGATATTCATTCATTGCATTCAGATTCTTGGAAAAACTAAAACTACCACGTTCTTCGATGATGATATGAGATTCCCCCAAATGGTTAATATCCACAGCAACCAATTCGTCTCCCTTAGTCAACATTGGATCATTATGAACGTTTAGAATCGAATTGAAATCTAATTGGATTTGCGAATTGGGTTGGAGGAGATTAACAATTTCACCTTTGGGCGAAATTCCCATGATTAAAAACGGGGACTTTACGACATTATAGTCACCAGTATCCGACGGTGAAACCCTAGATCCAGTGATGAACGATTGACCCCATTCAAAGAACACCAACGCAGGTCGTTTGTTCGGAATTGAATTGGGGCTTCTGGTTTGTGTCTGGCTGCTGCTCAAACGCCAGAATCCGATTAAATTTTCGTACTCTTGTAGCGTTTTGTAGAGGTGTTTAAAAGTAATCTTACCGGAACCCCATTTTGCGATTTGGGTGTTGGAGCCCCACCGGCGATCGCACATCGAGAACCATAGCTTTGAATCATCACGGCAGAGGGTCAGGGATCGTTTGGAGGTGCAGGCGAATGATGAGATTTCGGATGGTGTTAGGAAGGAGAGGATGCAGAGCTGAACGTCTTCCGGGAAGTCGGAGAATGGAAGCACCGGGATGATTGGTTCGCCGGCGATAGGATTCGCCATTTCGTCGGTGGATTTGGGTTTTGTATGATGAGGATGGAGATGATGAATATGAAGCTCGATTGTTGTTCGTACAAGACGTGCGTATTTTGGGTGATCTGTGTTGGCTGAAATCCAAGAGGAGAGATTTGGTCCAGATGTACGGATCTTGCAAATTCGTTAGCTAGCATATTCTACATTTTTAGAGAAGTGGCTTGTTGACCCGTGTTAGACTATACCTTATACGAGGTCGTCGAGCCATCAATGAAAGTCAGTCTCGACATTTTAGAATCCGTTGGATTGTCATCATCCGCACCCAGACCTTCATCAAGGCTCATGGATGTAGATATTGGCAGACAAGTCACCAAGAGAAGGTAGTTTCGTCTTTTCACATGTTCAGCGTCAAGTTGTAGAAGCATGATTATCTTGTAAACCTCTCTTAACTAAGGAATATTGTTTGAGCACAATGTTAATAATTATTAATGAAGTAAATTGTCGTTTGCGTCCTTGTGGTTTCACTATACTATTCATTTGAATACAAAGTTTTCATTTTCATCTATTATGGGTTTGTAGTTTGCATTTTGTATCCGATTGAGTCGAAATTACTAACGGAGTTAGATTTTTCTGTCAAATTTTATTAAACCGAGCAATTTTTAAATTCAAATACCAGGCTTCGTGTTGCATACATTTAAAGATTTAGCATAGTGATAGTAATAATAGTTTTCTAATTATTATATATTCTCTTTTTCTTGAAATAACTGTTGGTACGAATATTTAGCTCATGGTTACAATTTTTTGTTTATTGGCTTCAAGCATGAGTTTTTAATCTCTTGCTAAAACTAATAGGTTTGTCACTTCAAGGTTTGTAATTATTCTTGGTCTCTTGTGTGCAAACAATATTACACATTCTTATTTATCTATCGGATTATGTATTTGCATATGCGCAATTTACATGGCAATATCAAGAGGAGCGTCAAGAGAAAACGAAGGTTTAGTACATCCTCCAGAATCAAAATTACAGATGGCGGAATTACAAGACTTAAACTCAAACCTTCAATCTTGTGCTATCCAGCAGGGGACGGATCTTTGGAAGTGGGGAGACGAGCAACCAAGTGAATTTTTGGTTGGATTGATAAAAAAGTTGCTGCTTGAATCGGTCTTTACATCAAGCAATACAACCTTTGTGTGGCTGAAAATTGTGCCTTTAAAAGTAATTTTTTGTTTGAGGAGCATTGGTGGACAGAATTCCAACGTTAACTGTTGCAAAAAGGAACATCTCAGTGCCAAGTACAACCTGCATGGGGTGTAGATGCGATCTGGAAGACGCAAATCATCTATTGGTGCGATGTAGCAAGGTAAAACCGCTTTGGGAGAAAGTCAAAAATTGGTGCAGGCTCAAGATTCTTAATCCCTCATCCATTCAAAATATTCTTGACTTATTTGGCTCGGTGCATGGTGACGAGGCATTCAAAAATGTGGTAATGGCGGTAGTCTATACCACGTTATGGCAAATATGGAAATGGAGGAACGATTTATGTTTCAACAACACCGATAAATCTCTTGAATTGGTTTTTGATGAAGTTGTGTCATACTCTTACTTATGGATAAAAAATAGAGGAAAATTTCATTCATTAGATTGGGAGAAATGGTGTGACTTTCATGTTAGTTCTTTTATGTAATAAATGATTTTCTTGTATCCTTGTATGTTCTAGCTTCTTGCTGGTACTGTTTGATTTTTTCTAATGAAGTTTTCTTTTCAAAAAAAATATATATATATTTGTTGCCGTTCAAAAAAAAAAAGAATGGAAAACAAGATTCCATGCGTTCTTTAATGCCAAGTGTCATTAAAAAGAGTGTTAACATATTGTCGCTTGAAGAGAAATTTCAAGGTAACATGTACCCATTTTTTTATTTGTTTTATTTTTTTGGGTATAAAATCTTCACGGGGTGTTTGGATTGTGTTTGAAGTGATTATAATAATTTTCTAGTGTGTGGGTGTTTAGAAATTGCTTCTGATTATCTCTTTCAAACAATTGATGCTGAAATTATATAAAAAGTTTCTTCGTATCCCCTTGTTCCCTATATAGATGCAACGTTTTCAAATATTTCTTAGTGACCCTAGAAACCCTTTGATAATGACAAATTTAGAACTCATATCAAGAGCAAAGAGACCATTTTAAGGAAAATTATAATAAAACCTTGGAGGCGGAACGGGGATTAATCTTACTCCACTCCCAATGTCAATAATGAGGTTAGTTATCTAATAATATTACATTCATTACCGTTTTTAAAAGTAGTTTTTCTACCTACAAAGTATTTTGTATTATATGGAATTACAATTCTGACACTATTTGTCAAATTTGAAGATTAGGAATCGTAAAAGTTTCTAGAATGTTATTTTTATGTTATTATTTTTATAAATATATTTATTTTTCCATTTTGGGCTTGTTTTTTCTTTTTTCTTTTTTTTTTTTCCTTAATTAGCACCAAGGCATTAATAAGATGCAAAGAACGGATTGAGCTTATAGCTAGCACCCTGGAGCTTGAAGGATTTTGATGGTATCGATGCATTTGTGAATGTTGATAGTGGAGAGGTATCTCAGTACATTCCCGTCCTTAAAATGATTTCTTTTTATAGAGATATTATCAAATATACTCTTACTAAGTTTCTTAATTACATATATCACCAACTGTAAAACAAAATTACATATATCTCAATTTATCAAAAAATACCCAAATTGCCCATCCACAAAATAATTGAGTAATCCACGATTAAGAAACGGCCATTCATATTCCCATCGACTAATGCTATAACTAATGTTCATTTCGTTTGCTCTCTTTTTTTTAATATTTGACTAATTATGCTTAATAGTGATACCAATCTTTTCAAACTGAAGGTCCAATTTAGGAACCAAATGAATGATTTTGTTGCTGGGAGAAAAGCTATCGGTTATAATACTTACTAAAGAGCCACTCTAACTATAAAAGACATGCATGTGAAAAAAAAAATTCGAGACCACTCTCCATATTTCATTAGGGGTTTGTTGTTGAGTGTATAATCTTCTTTGGGTTTATAAACCACCTTAGTTTTAAAAACTTATAACCTACTCATACCAACTTCGATTGAACTCATTAAAGTGACGATCCAACCGTCTCATTCAAATCTATCATCGTAGCTTTTCAAATTTAAAACTAGCTACTTGATGTCAAACTTTATACTAGCTTTTAGGGTTTATATTTAACTTTTCGGATCTAGATGGTTTAAAAAAGTTTAGATGTTATAGTAAAAAACCTTAAATTTAAGAATAATATATATGTGCACCGAATAATACTCTAGAAAACAGAAAACCCACGAAATCTCATTTTATTTTTTCTTTCATTACAAACACCAAATCAAATCTAACGAATTCGTTACAAAGAAAATTAAAATAACAACACTAAGAACGTATACAGCAAACGAATTACTTATACATTGCTGTTTTAAAAAAAAAACAAAAACAATCAGTTACACAAAAACTCAATATTCAAGAACAGTATCTGGTGGGCCCTACCTTCCGCCGGAGCCTATTCGCCGGCGGGGTTATGTTTAGACTCAGCTACGTGAATGTGGCATCGTTTCAAGACTGAGTGGTTCTTGGCTACAATCGCCTCATTCATCGATTTCGGATTATCAAAGCTAACAAAACCGAAACCTCTGGAGTTCCCAGCGTTATCGAGGACTATGTTGCATTGTAGGATAACTCTAAATTCGCGAAAATGACGGTATAAATCGGTTTCGTTGGTAGAAGATGAAATCCGATTAACAAAGCAAGTGAAAGGTGGAAATTTATGGGAGCGATCTGGTTTTGGTTTCAGTGTAACAGGCATTTTGTCGGAACGGTGGTTGTCTGAAGTAGTAGAACTGGGGATTTCAGAGATTCTTGGTTTCTGAACAGCAAACTGAATGTCGTCATATACCTCATGGGTTTCAATGAAATCATTAAAATCATCTGATGAAGACGATGAAGATGGAAACAATTGTAACACACCGGTCGTCATCTTGCCGAATTTCTTCTTTGGGTTGGTTTGTGCACGACTGGAATTAGTCTTCTTCCCCAATTTTTTCATGGTGGTGTTTGCGGTTTTTCTTTGAGAACTCATCCGATTGCAGAGGAGGGAACCCACCGGCAGTTGTCATGTTCGCTGATTTCATGTTGGTGCTGGCTTGACGACCGGCATTAGTGTTCTTCCCTAATTTCTTTTTTGAACAATGACCACCAGAATGGTGGCATTTGTGCTTTTTCTTTGAAGACTCATCGCCGGAATGGTGACGTTTGTGGTTAGGTACGGCGGTGCCGGTGGTGGTAAGATCGATTTTCGTATGATACATTACGAGGGTGATGAATTGAATTTCGAATTTGACTGTTTAATGAGAAATTAAGTATAAATTGAGTTTTATATACAATATATTCTGGCCCAAATTTCCACTACAGGCCCATGCCCATCTTACACCCTACGTACGGCCCATGCCCATCTTACACCCTACGTACCAAAGGTTAGTATGGTGACAACCGTAAACTCGTTTGGTCCTCTCTCGAAAGGTTCATGTGGTTAATTATATTACGGTTTGGGTCTCTACGTTCAAGATATTACATAAAAGATCCAACAGTTAACTTGAGAGGTTCTTAGCATGGATGGACGTTAACTTTCTCTGACAAATAACAATGAAATGATAAAAATACTCATGTTTAATAAATAAATAAATATTTATTACGATGGTCCCCATCCTACCAAACCAACCTTCTATATTTATTCCTCTCTCTCTTAAACATGACAAACCACCACCACCATGCCGTCGGCAAAACCAATGAGTGTCTAGCTGGGTTGGATAAGGTTTGGGGCTTTCCTATGGGAGGTCTCAAGTTCGAATCCCACTCCGGGCGGCTTTGAGGTACCCAGCACTGATGAAGCTTAGT
>WOUH02000002.1:4122132-4143085 GCA_009936405.2 Stevia rebaudiana
TCTATGGCAGCCCCAAATCCACAACCTTCAGCAGCAACTTGAGCTTCTAGATGTTCTTTTCAACGGGTCTGATTTTTTAGACTAAAGAAACCCTAGTTTTAAGTTTTAAAAAAAAAATTTGGAAAAAAAAGATGCATATGGGCAGAATCGAACCCGGGTTCCTTAGAGGTTTCCACACAAACGCATCGTTCAAATACCATTGGGCCAAACGATTTTAATGGTAGGATTCACCTTTTACAATACTAATGGGTTCACCAAGATTTTGAACACTAAAAAAAAAAAAATTTCTACTAAATATTTAAAAACCAACGGGTTCCGGTGAACCCGAAACTTAACAATGGATCCGCCCCTGAACTCATGTATATCACATCCCTAGTGTACTCTTAGAGAATCTGAGTCTCAGTTACTCATTTCAACTCTTAAAGCAAAAAATAAAAAGTAGCGGATCTCACGTACTAGCCTTCGGTAACCAAGCTATATAGTCAAGGTCTATTCTTCGACCTTTGTGAGACCGTACCCCCAGATAAGCGGGAACCGAATGGAATCGATAACTCTCTCCTCTCCTCAGATTTAAACCGATGACCTATATTCGAAGTGTATTTTCTTCCCATCAAAGAAATACCCATAGCACAATATCTAAGACCTCTCTAGAGAGAGTATCAAGTCAACACTTACTACTAACCACTTGAGTTGGGAATCATTTACTCATTTCTTTCAATTGACTGATTATTTTAATAACTACTAAAATTGTGATAAACCATTTACAATATTATGAGAGTAGCATGTATGTGTGCCGTTCAAAAAAAGTAGCACGTATTATGTAGTTACTACTGATCTAATACTAATAATGATTACATAAAATGTTACTTCTCAAACACATATTTAAACAAAAATCTTTTTTATTTATCTTAAGTTTAATAGTAGATCTAAATTTAAAAAATTATTTAAATTTACTATTATCTTATCTACTTATTTATTTTTCTTTTCTATTTGAAATTTATATTTAACTTCTCTTCTATTTCTAAATTAATGAGTTTGATGATTTTATATTTAAAAAGTTACGACAACCGCTAGAACTCAAACCAAACGAACATTTATCAAACACTAAAAACAGAATCTTGGGGCGTTAAAACCATTACGTGATCGTCATTTAACATGCGCCACTGACTTTTGGTTAAGCCCTTAACGAACGTTAAACACAATTTACATTCAATGCTCTTTTAATCCAATTTCAATTCTATCATTTTCATTCCTTACATATAAATTAATGTTTAGTTAAAATCACTACTCCTAAATAAAATGAGTTTTAATTATAGATTTGTTGCTTATGTAGCATCTACATGTCATTTTAACTAGAAAAACCACTACACATAGTGTTTGATAGTTATTGAGCTTCAAACCGGCAACAATAATATACTAAATTTACACTGATGTACGTAGTATAAATGGATGTAATTTAAGTACGTATTTTAAAATATAACTTACAATTTTTTACATAAAAACATTATTACTATACCTGAGTTGCTTCAAGTAAGAAGGAGTCGTATTGTAAGACAGGTAATAAAGATTTAAGGTTATTAGATCAATAGTTAAAGGTTTTGATTAAATTATAGGTGGAGAGTTATTGAATGATATTTTGATAATGATAACTTTTATTAACTTTTTTTCATGTTCTCCACTTTTAAAATGTTGATTACATACGACCTGTTTTTTTAAATAACACTATAAAAACAAGCGTTATTTTATCATTAAAATGAGTATAGTGTAGCTATTTAAAAAAATGCATGTCCAACGCATTGTGTCTAATCCTCTTTATTGTGTCTAATTTTCGTCGTTAAGTCTTTCTTACCCGTCATTGTGTCTTTCCTACTCGACATTGTTTTTCTTAAATGTCATTGTGTTTATCTAAAAATGAGTTGAAAAGACAATAGACACGATATTTTGCAATACAATAAACAAACAATGGAAAGTATATATAGATTATATAAAGTATATTTTTAGTTTTTATATTACAATTTTATCTCAGTAAAAAAAACACTAATTGTATTACCTTAGAAAAAAGTAATAACCTGAAAACATGATATTAAATAACTCGAAAACAAGATATTAGAAAACCAAAAAATAAGGCATTAAAATACCTGGTTATTGAATATCCGGTTTCATACCCTACCCATACCCGATACATAGGGTTTCTTGGCCAGTACCCGTACCCGGATCTGGAACTGGTTATTACTATACCTAATTTTCCGTCTTAAATAAAACCCGGAACCGTTATTGAAAATACGGTTTGTGCACCTCTATTGTAATGATGAATACTATAAAATGTGAATTCTACATACTATGGATCAGATTCAAGTGGCCAACGTCTTTTGGGCCTGAACATACTAGGATGATGTGTGGTGGGCTTAGTAAATAACCTATGTATAATGGATGTAACAAGGTACAATGGATTGGATAATAGCAAACCTTGATATAGATGTGTGGTGGGCTTATAAACGTTAGGAGGGAAAATTAATATTATGGAGTCCAAGAAACCAGATCTGTTGTGTTAGTCTGTTAGAGAGTTCCTTTTTTTCTCCAAAGGGTGGGCTTGGGCTCAATAATCAATTTGAGATGGGGTTTAAATCTATGTAAGTGCATGATTACATGTTTTTTCTCAAGACTCAACCATCATCGGATATAATACAATACATAACACAGACTTGTGTAGTAAAAATGAATCACTTTCCCTCTTATATAAGAATTGGCATTGTCATGTCCAAACTAAGTTGATATTCGGTCATTTTGAGCTTGATTCATGTATCGTGTTCAACGTCATGTCTACCACAAAGGATAAGTAAAGACTAACCATAAATAATATATGGAATCTTAAAGCTAACAGATTAATGATATTCATGATGCACCTATGTATGTTATTCAAATGTTATTCGAGGTAGTGACATGTTGCTAGAAGATTAACCATGTCCATATGAAATAATGAAAATATGTTGAATGTCATGCATATTGGAGATTGTCGGTTATATGTGTACGACACGAGCTATATAACAAAAATTATAGTAATCTGCTAGGATGGGCAAATAGGTTACTATATACTAAGGGATGCAGTTCTTGTCTTTCATAAAATGCAAAATATCTAAGCTGTATGTGATGCTGCATGCATGACTGCATCTATACATAAGTTTATGATCCATCATAAAACCAATCACATTTATTAAATCTAGCAAGTTAAGAACTTTAAATAATAATTCCTCTATTATTATTTGCATAGCCCTTTGATATAATAGTTTATGGGTTTGCCTCCCAAGAGCTTCAGCCACAATCTAGTCTGTAAATCGGGTCTATAAATCTTGTTGATAGATGTCCATACTTTGAAATCTGGTGACAACACTGGAAAACATCATGGGTCCATCACTGAGGTTGAATTTTTTAATTTTTTTCATTGTTAAGTAAATTTATTTAGTAATTAATTGATTAGTGGTAAAACATAAACTTTTTACATCGAAATATTAAGTAAAAGGTCAACAAACTGCACCGTTGGTCCTTTTTTAATAGAATACTAAGTCTTTAAAAGTCACGTTCATAGTTGTAGGGGTTATACCATTGTTTGTTATGCATAACCCGTTGGACTCGATTTAGCAACTCCTCAACATCAGGCGCAAGAAAACCAAACATGTCAAATGCAAAAGATATGGTTGTTTAGACACGTTTTCTCACGTTTGGTCACTTTGCCTGAAGCAACTTTTAAAACAGCTTGGCCCACCGTGAAAGCACTACTTCCCAATGCCACAAGATGAGAAACCCTCGTAAGATCCACACACACGTGCTTCCTTCCTAACCATCTGAAGACCAAAATGTCAACCGATCTAAGTGTTAATCGTCATTCCAATGGGTTGGTCAAAAAAATCATAGGTGCTTTTATTTAACAGAAATCCTGGACGCTTGAATGTGTCACAATGAACATCTCTAACCAAATTGTGTTGGTACTTAAACCCCGAAAGCTCCCTACAATGCAATGCATGCTCTTCAAAAATTGAGGTTGAATCTAAATGTATTACATATTCGACCAAAAACTAACTCTAAAAAGTCATCGGTCCATGTTAGATCTCGACGCAATTGACAGACTTCCGGTCGTTTGGAATAAAAAAATGTCAAAGTTTAATGGCTAGTTAGAAAGAATATGCAGTTCCTAAAAAAAAACAACTACGAAGAATCTAGGTTGTGGGGTAAAAACTAAAAACTCAAATAATTGATTTGTCCACCGTATCCAAAAACAAACAAGGAAACAGCAATTAGTGATTGGAGCCGTTGAACGGTCAAATCTAAAACAAGATTTCAAACAACACAACGAACTATAGCCATCTCCGTACCCACCCTCATGAGATCATGTCGTTTTGTAAATTGTAGGATGGGAGGTATTTGCTTGTCGTTTTCCTTGTATTACTTTTGCCAGATAATAATAAAACAGAGTATTTTTATGATTTATTTTAAAAAACGTTTATAAAAATTAACACATTACTTCTATTTCCCATTTTTGTATTTGATTATCCGTAATTAATTATTCTTTTTAGGGAAAATGTCAATGAATATTAATAAGTTTTAAAAATGATCTAATTAGGTCAATAATTTGTCAAAATATGTCACTAAACCTTCAAATCAGACCATCATCGGATTTTCATTGTTTTAAGCAATGGATGGAAGATAAGATGTGGTGGTCAAAATTTTCAATATATTTAAAAAACATATATATAAACATGTTAAGTCTGTTAAAAAAATAGAAAAAATAATAATAAAAGGCACATCACCACTCTATAATAACATCAAAAAAAAAAGAAAAAAAAATTCTTAAATGAAAGAAAAAAAATAATATTAAAACCCATAATATAAATAATAAATGAAGAATGAGTGACTTATCATGAAACACTTTTTAAGCTTAAGTGACCTAATTAAAACACTTTTAAAACTTATTTTTTTTTGCAAAGTTACCATCTTTTTTTAAACTTATGTAGAGATATTAGAATATATATCGGGTTCATAATAAACTAACGTAATTTGATAAATAATTATTAGAGTTAATTACAGATGATAAATGTTGTAAGGTTATATTGCTATGTTGGTCCTAGTTTTGATAAGTTACCCTTCAAAATTATTCAGACGACTAAGGTCACAAGGTGTTATCCCACAACTCTCCACTGTCACGTCAGCGTCACATCAGCTTTTCCCACTTTTCCCTACTTTTCCCCATTTTACTGACAATCGTCTCACTTTTCCCCACTTTTCTCACTTTTCTACCTCATCACATATTTAATATAAATTTTAATTATTCTTTTTTTTAACATTTAAAAAAAAAAAGACTTTCATTAATTAAAAAAAGATACAACTTAATTAAAAAAAATACAACTTAATAAAAAAATACGACTTAATAAAAAAAAATTATTTAAAAAAAAAAAACTAGAAATGACATTCCCAACCCCAACGAGCCGCAATCTCGCGTTTACGGTTGATAACCAATTGTAGCTAGGGGTGTTCAAAAAAACCGAAATTCGAAAAAAACCAAAACCCGAATCGTATTCGAAACCGAAAAAATTCGATTCGAAACGTTTTTTCGGATTTCGGTTCGGTTATATCCGAATTCGAATATGGTTTTCGGATTAATCGGTTCGGATTCGGTTTCAAGTTTCGAAAATTTTCGGATTAATCGGTTTAATCGGATATCCGTTTAAATTATTTAAACCAATAGTCCAATATGCATTTGTATGTAGCCCAGCTACCAGCGACTGAACCCCAGCCCATTCTGATTAATTTATTTCGGTTTCAAAAAGCCCAAACCCATCTTATGTTTTAACCCCCGATTATACACACTTTAAAACCCTAATTCTAATTTCAAATCGGGAAGACGAGAGTGGAGCCTGGAAGTCTGGATTCTGGAACATGAACATCGACAATCGACACATAGCAGATTAGCAGCAGTCGAGCAGATTATTGGAGAGTGGAGACTGGTTCGACTTTCGAGTGTTGACGTCGCACAACCACACAACCGCATAGGTTTCTCTTTCGTTCGATTTTTTGAGTCCTTTTCTGATGATTCGTTTGATTATGTTCCTCAAATTTCATCTTTATTAGGTATTTCGAAATTAATATTTGTAAAGCTTGGTTTGTTAGTTTTAAATATACTGAATGATTTGGCAGAATGATTTCTCTATTTGTAAAGTTCGGTTCGGATAGTTTCAAATATAGTTTCAAAGTTTGGTTTAATGTTTTTATCCACTCGATTCAAATATACTGATTATTTTCATCTTGTTACTCATGTTTTAGTTTCTTTGATTATTCATTTCTAGAACTGATTTTAGGGCTGAGAATTGTTAAAGAAAGTTCTTTATCAGGTTTATTCGGATTGTTTGAATTATTCGGTTTATTCGAATATATCCGAATCCGATTCGATTTCGAATTCGGATGAATTCGATTCAGTTATGAAATATGTGAATTCGAATTTGGTTCGGATTCGAATTCTGTTTCAAAATCCTGAAATTCGAATAAACCGATTCGAATAAGCCGATTAACTCAAAATCCGACTCGATGAACACCCCTATCTGCCACCTCCTTTTATGTTGAGTAACATTCTGGCTCATCTTTTTGGCAGCTTGCACAACAATACAATACTCAAGGTATTTGTGCTTTCCTTTTGGTATTGGGCAGCCATTAATGGCGGACGAGGGACCTTCGCTTCCCTCCAACTATGTCACCATCCTGCACCTCAAAGAACGATGGCTTAAACAACAACAATCTTCTGCGAACCCTAATCCCCAGAAATCCGATTCCAACTCAACACTCGAACCAAAACATGATTCTGCTTCCAAAATCCCAAACGAATCAGTTCATCCTAGAACAAATCGCACTCGAATCACAAATCCACTCAAACCCGATGTTATGCCACATGATTCAGCTTCAAAAACCCCCAACGAATCCGATTCCAACTTTACACACAAGCCAAAACATGATTCTGCTTCAAAACCCCCCAACGAATCTGTTCATCCGAGAACCAATCGCCCTAGAATCATCAATCAACATAATCACGATGTTATCCCGCATGATTCCCCTTCTAAGTCCCCCAAAGAATCAGCTCATCGCAGAAGAAATCATCATCTGGGGATTAACCAACCCAAACCCGAGGCCCCGGTACACGACTCTGTTTCAAAAACCGTGGTTCAAGTTGCAGACAATCATCAAACAGAAGAGAATCAGAAGCATAACACTGATCAATCCAAACCTAAATCCTCAAAGACCAAAAGGAGTTCCAAAAAGCGAAACCCTAGGTTAGTCACCGATCAAATTCCAACTGAAGGTAATACCACACTATTGGAACCTGAACCTGAACCAGAACCCGTGCCGGAGAAGAAACAACATGGTCAGAAAGGCGGGCACCGGAATCGGAATCAGAAGGTCCGGGAACCAAAAAGCGAAACGCCGCCAATTGCTCCGAAATCAGACGATTCATCACGCAATGATTTCGGTGGTGATGGTGTCGTTGAGGCTGTTGCTACTGCTGTGAAAGAAATCAACGTCACCGATGTGAGCCAAAGGACCGACAGAAGATGGGATTCTGGAGGATTTCATGGCGGACGGAGAACCGGACCTGCAAAACCTACGTTTCGTGTGAAGGAGCAAACGACGACCGCCATATGGGTTAGAAAGGGGGAATCTGCATCGAATTGACATCATCGAGCTTCTTAACCTCTGGTAAATCTAGTAATCTGTGTATTTCTAGTCCTGTTCTTATTTGGTTTTTGATGAATCTCTGTTTCTGAACAAAATGTCAAAATTTAATTAGTCCCAGATCGAACTTAAAACTTGTAATACTATATTTTGGTAAAGTTTTTAATAAAAGTTATACTTTGCAAAACAATATACAACATTAAGACAGAAATCATTGATTTATAGTGATTTGGGTATACGTTAATTGATCCACCTTATGCTGTTATGATCATGACACTCCATCAGAAGTTTTTTCTTGACTGGAATTAACATTAGCCATCAACTGTAATTGCATTTATTTAGGCAGCATTAACTTAGATCTAAATCCCCAATAACTTTTTATCACTGATAAGTGATTGAATTGTTCATTGATCTTTTTGCCTAACTGTGAAGTTAAGTTTGTGGCATTTTGGTAATTATTTGTGAAGATTTCATGTGATTTGGATACAGGTAAGTTTCTGCTGCAAGAGGACAAGACAGATAACTGAGGCAAAAGGGGGGATTGAAGAAGTTACTTTAGACATTGTCAAGTTGATATTGGAAGAGATGATATTTGACTAATTAGAGACCCAATTGGAAAAACAAGAAAAAAATGCCCATTTTTCTTTCTTCTTAATTTTCATTTTTCCATAGAAAGATGTTTAACTCGCATGTAATGGATTGGATCATTTTCCATTTCCGTGTACCATAGAAGCATTGTCTTGACTCTCATGTAATGGATATTCGGTTATTGATTTTATGAAGAAAGACTTGAAAATTTTCGTTCTAAAAAACGCAAGACACATTGAGACATGTGGTCGTGGAGCTGAGATGATGGACGAAAGCTTATTGATGTGTAGCTTTCGTCAGTAGGGTTCGTCACTGCTCTACCTCACAATTTTGTAACAGGTTTCCATTAGTCTTATCAGTATCGTCACACTTTCTGTAACAGGTTTCCATTAGTCTTATCAGTATCGTCACTGTCTAGAGGTTGATCATCTAAAGATGTGCTATAGAGATTCAAACGTAGGTCTTTTACCGGTGGTAGTTGAGTGGAGTCTAATACAACATTCATATGACTGTAAGGTCCACACAATCGTGTTCCCCCCTCCCCACGCAAACACAAGAACATCAAATGGTCGTATGGTAGACCTCCCTTCAAGCGGATTTGTAAGAAAGTTCACGAGGGCCTCTTTTTTCGCAGAATTTTCCGCTCGTTTAAGAACGTTGTTATGAATTTATAACTATCGTGGTATCTTTATGGTTATGAGAATTTCACGACACTAGTTCATCGTCGAGGTGGTTTAATTTAATACAAATTTAGTCGTCAATATTATTTTTTTGAAATTATTGTAATTTCTGTTTTTTAGTTTTAACATATCAATTGTATTGTAATTTCGACTATGGCACACTAATTTGATAAAAACAATCCAACTTTCGTCTTAAAGATGTTTAAAAGAAGGTTTCGTACGGAGAAAGACCTTTTTTTTTAAAAAAAATTCTTGGTGCTTTAGAGGGAAATTTTGAGTCTATTAAACGACTTATGATTCAAGGGATCGTTGAAGTTTTAAACCGCTACAAAAATGCATGTCGGCTATACAACTTGTATACGAAAATGATATGAGAGAACATCACCTGAAACATTCAACACTTTTATGCTGGTGTTAATAGTTTGTGCTCAAAAAAATATCTTGGTAGGCGACTTACCATAATGTTTAGCTTTTATACGTCGCACATGAGCAACCCCGTGGTTTTACGGGGATGTTAAGAACAAAGACTATAGAATGGCACATTTGAAAGTATAGCTAGTTTTTTAGATTGTACCGTGTAGGCGTGTAATGGTTGAAGTAAAAACTAGTTTTATTTTTATAATGGTAATTTACGTCAAACTAAATTGAAGTTCTCATTTGTACCAAATGATTAAAATATTCAAATCCTAAAATCCAATCATATCTATCAAAATATAAAGGGAAAATTCCCAAAATATACATTTTATCCTCTTTAATCTTCATTTTGACCATTACACCCTACATTATCCTAAAATGTTTATTTCTATACAAGCGCTGACATCTGTATATTTGTAGGCGGCACCTGTAAATTTACTGGCGGGCGCTCGTAAAGTCGTAGCCAGCGCCCGTAAATTTATCGGCGGCGCCCGTATATATACAGGCGGCCCCCGTAAATTTATAGGCGGCGCCTGTATATATACAGAAAAGTCAACGCTTGTAAAAGGGCGATCAACGCATGTATATTTACGGGCACCTGTCTGTATATATATGGGCGACGTCTGTATATACACAGACATTTAGTGTCCTTTTACAGGCGTTGAGCTTTCTGTATATTTATAGGCGTCCACCTGCAAATATACAAGAGTCGGCGCCTGTATAGAGATAGACATTTTGAGAATTTGTAGGGTCAATTGGTTAAAATGAAGATTAAAGGGGGTAAAATGGAAATTTCGGGAATTTTCCCAAATATAAAAGAGTAAACCACAAATTATGTTCTTGTGGTTTGGGGTCACTGTCACTCCGAGTTCCAAACGCGTCGATTGTTCGGTCTACGTCCCTGTGGTTTCTGATTTTAGTGAACTAAGTCCATCTGACTACCAGAGTTCAATTTTCCGTTAAAAGGTTAAAAAGATTATTCAACCCCTTATGTTTTGCGATTTGAGTCCCTTGTGTAAATAAGTTAAACTATCATCTTTCATCCACCATCTCCTTGCCATTCTCTCTCTCCAAGCAAAACCCACCACCATCATCTTTTCCCTAACACCCCCAACATGTCAAACCGGCTTTGATTCTTTGAACCCGAAATCAAACAACTCTGTCACCCACTCTCTTGTTCTTTGATATTGACATGTTATCAAACCAAATTTGACCATGAAAATTTTGCCATGATGTTTTATGAGCATGTTTAGGTGATTGGTGATGAAGGTGGTTATCTATATTTGAGTAAACTGCATATTGTGTCCTTGTGGTCAGGGTCAATATCACTTTGAGTCCTTATCGCGTCAAGTTTGCACCCTTAGACCTTAGTCCCCGTGATTTTTTATTTCAGTCAATTGTGTTCCTATACATGAATAAAAAAAACATATACATACAACTCCCAAATCTTCATACTAGGGGTGTTCAAAATAATCGAAACTAGAAAAAATTCGATGTTCGAATCGTATTCGAAACTCGAAAAAACCGATTCGAAATGAGATTCGGATTATTCGGATTGATTTGAATCGGATAATATGATTTCAGATTCGAATAGGATTTCGGATTGGTAGAAACTATTTTTTTTGGATCGAATATTCGGTTTGTTCGAGTTGTTCGGATATAAATTTTTAGGTTTTTTGGTTTATTCGGATAGATTCGAATTAGATTATACGATTTTAGATTCGGATCGAATTCGAATTTGAATTCAAAATTTTCATATTTGAATAATCCGATTTGAATAATCCGAATAACTCGAAATCCGACTCGATGAACACCCATACTTCATACTTACAAATGTAGAACAACTAAATCATTTAAAGTAAACAAGCAAAACTAAAACTCAGAACATCAAAATCACTGAATCTAATACTATTGATTAATATTTCCTAAAAATCACAGCACATGATGCATGAAACATGTTGTAGACATTTCAAAAGGCGATTGATGGCAAACCAATGTGCACTAGATGAAATAACACAAAAATGTGAAAGAATTTAACTATTAAAATAAAACATTACACAACATGCTTCAAACACATGAAACCAAAATTGAACATATTGTCTTCTAGGTTTATGTTCCATAAATATGTCTGTGAACAGGCTGAGCATCAAAAGACTTGACCACTTGCATCCATGGTTTTTCTAAAATTAATACAGAACCTTTTGAAAGATGCCCCACGAATAAAACAGGATCTCTAAATTCACAAAATTCAAAATTTTTCTTGCTATTTTTAGTTTCTATCGACTTGCGTTTTAATTTCTTTAATGATGTAGGATCGTGACTGTTTATGTTTTCATGATCATCGTCTACGTCAATTGGTATCCCAAAGTCAATGTAACACATTGCCCTGAAAAAAAAACAATTAATCCAGCATTCAACAACCACTATAAAATATATAATATTTACCGATTTAACAATGTAGTAAGAAAATTATTTTTGTAAATTCGATGATTTATAATAGCGAGAGGTTAATCATTGTCACATTCTTTATTATACTCAATATTTCTTATTCTTTTCTAAAATTGACTTTATATAGTCAACACATTTAGACTAAAATAATCAACCAGCATTCAACCACCACTCTTGAATATACAAAATAAAGATTTAATAATTTAAGCACATAGAATATTGTGAATCTGAACTTATTATAGGAAGAGCTTAAATCATTATCATATTCTTTTTATACTCAATTTTTATATTCTTTTCGTATACATGTTTTTCTATAATCAACATATTACAGACAGACCAGCTAAAGTAATATTCTAATTTTTTAGTTACAAATTTTTTATTATTTGTATGTTTGGAATGTCAACTTCAGATAAAAAAGAGTAGTAAATTTTGTCAAAATATTTTTTAAAAAAAAATTTGCTAAATACAAATCTGCCATAACAAAAAGTTTGATTTTTAACCATATCAAACAAAGCTATGTTAGCAAAACAAAATATTCCATCCAAAAGTTTATTTATTATTCAACTAAAGTCACTCATATTTTTCTAACAAACACCACTCAAGTTTCAATATTGTTCCACAGTTGTAAAATATTTTAAAAAACAAAATTAAAAAAAATCTGTGACCTAAATGGAACATACAAGCAACTATATCGAAGGAATTTTGAAATTTGGCTATTATTTCACGATTCAGTATTACTTCAAATTTAACATACAAAATAGCCTATGTAGAGGGTAAAATGGTAAATAATTTAAAATAACCGCATACCTGGCACTGTAAACAATAACAACCGAAGAATTTGCAGAAGGTGGAAAAGTAAGTCCAGTAACCACTCCAGGAAAATCCTGATACCTTCTTGGCAAAACAGATGAATTACGTATAGACCATTCACCTAATTTCTTAGCTTCAACATCAAAAACATAAACTTGATTTGATGACGTGGATATTATCAAAACATTACTATGTTTTGGAGTAAACCCTCCAGCTGTAACAGATGCACCATCTAATCTTGAAATAAACCAGTGTTGTCTTTGTGTTTCTAGATTGAATATGTAAATGTCGCCTAAACAGTTGACAGCAGCTAACCACTGTCCATCTAAACTGGTGAACATTTTAGTTATTGGCGGTTGAGTTGGTGGTAGTTCTTCGTCACACTCCTTGCGACATGGAGTGAACCTGTGTGTTAGTTCTGTGCTTCCAACATCTACAACCTAGATATTATAAATGCATATAAATAAAAAAATATATATAGTTATAGGGGGGGTGTATTATGTGAACCACCCCTTAGAGTGTGAACCAATTAACTAAATCTGGACCACATGTGTTATTTATTTATTAACACATGCGTGGCTAACATTAAACCTGAATATTTTATTAAGAGAGAGAAAAAATACACATGTGTTACTAAGATATTCAAGTTTAATATCAGCCACACATGTGAGAATAATTAAATAACACATGTGGTCTAGATTTAGTTAATTGGTTTACACGATAAAAGTTGGTTCACATAATACACATCACCTATAGTTATAAACATATAGATATAGATTCTAACTGGCCGTCTTGTGTTTCTAATAAGTTGTTTAATTGTTGGGATGTTGAATCATATACATAATGGATTAATGGGCTGGTTTAGGTCGATCCTAACCAGATGATTATGTATTACTTTTACAATAGAATAATAAATAACAGTCATAGAATATTAATATTAAACTCATGGGGTTGGATCTTGTAAAAAACTTGAATATTATAATAAATGTGAACACAATGAAGTCGCATTTTTGGTTCAATTGCATTTTATGTGTTTTATTGTACATTTTTACTGATTCTCACATTCTTAAAGTTTTTAAATAATATGTGTTTTAATAAATTTGTATATAAATAGAGTTAAATATAGATATGTGGGTAACAATTTTTAAATATAAATAGAGTAGTTACATAGATGGTCCCTAAGGTTTGGATAAAGTAACAATTTTGGGTTTAAAAAAAGGTAACAATTTAGAGTTAGTGATTTCAATTTTGTAACAAGTTTGAGCATTAATGCTAAGTTTTAAGTTTAGTCAACATTATTGGTTGATGTCAAAACGTATTTTGGTCATTTAACTTTAACATAACAAAAAGTTAACAAAAGCTAGCCTTAATACCCAAGCTCGTTACAAACTTAAAGCACAAACCCCAGACTGGTTAATGTTAAACGTTAGAGAACCCAAAAATGTTGCTTTCACCAAGCCAAAAGGACCATTTGTGTAATTAACTCATAGATATATATAGAGATAGTGTGTGTGTTTGCTTACGTATATCATTCTATCATGACCCGATATCATTAACCGAGATGAATCAGAGCTAAAAAGCATCGAATGCGCAAAAGGTAAAGATGAAGGAAGCTTTCTTTTACTAATTGACCACCCACTTTTTCCACTTCCACTCTTTTTCAACTCAAAAAGACAAGGTTTCACGTGACTCGAATACGCAAAAAACCTTCCGGAAGGTGAAATAGAGCTACAAACAATCTTTCTCAAACCCTTATTCTTTACTCGCGCCACCATTTCAGTAGTTGAACCACCACCATCACGGTTCAAGTGAACGGTTAAAAGATCTAACCAATGTGGAGCCTGAACCAGAAGAAGATAAGTCAACCGGTCAGCAGTCCTGCAAACCAACTGAACCAGTGGTCTTTGTGGTGCAGGGCAGATATCATGAGGGGCAAATTTGGTAAACTCATTAGCGGAATATGCAAAAAGCTTAGTGTCATCACCAGCTGATATAAGCATGGGGATGCCCACGTGGGCCCACTTGTTATAACTATAATCGGGCTTTTCTTTACTACGAGCGCGCTTTAGTTTTTCTTCAGGCAATAGATCTGTTAGAAAATGCGTGTGAACATAATAATAATAAAAAGTGCATTTAACATAGTTTAAAACATTGCGCAAACACGTACCTTCACGACTTATGGGCACAGCAACGGTTAATGCTCTCACATCGTGTGTATGAGCTCTCACGTAACCAATGTAGACCCACTTTTTTATCATTTCTGAACTAGATTTATCTACTGAGAGCTTATATAAAATAACCTGAAAACATATTATTATTAGAAATAATCACAAAAGGTCCCTATCGTATGCGGAAAGTAACAGGTTTGGGTACTAAGGGTTTAAAGTAACAGGTTTGGGTTTCTGCTTTCAATTTTGTAACAAGTTCCGTTAACTTTTTTCGTTACGTTTGGTAAAATTACCAAAATGCCCTTTGACATTTAAAAACGTCAAAAAGTATTCAACTCATTTCACCCCAAATTAACGGCAAAGTTAATGGAAGATAGCCTTAATGCCCAAACATATTACAAAACTGAAAGCATAAATCCAAACCTGTTACTTTCCACAAACAATTTCAAACAATTGTTATACTTATTATTATAAAGACCGTCATGCAAAATAAAAAAAAATTAACAAAATTAGTAAACAAATGAAATTAGTTACCTGACCGTCTGATCCAGCTGAAAACACTCTGGTGTGATTAGGGCTAGCTGCTAACGCATTAACATCGCCTTTATGACAAGAATGTGATTGCAAAAGAGTTCCATGTAAACTGTCCCAAAATTGAACACTACCACTGCTATCTGCACTCACGAGGGTCCCACATCTGAAACAAACAATAAAATATATGAAGCATAACAACTCTTAACTGATACAGGTTGCATATATTACATATATACCCCCCACACAAATGGTTACCTCAGTGCAAGTAAAGACCAAACACAAAGATCAGACTTGCTACCTAAACCTCCAAGACCGACAGTTATTCTGTATACTTCATGAGACAGTTTAGCATCCCAACATCTTATGAACCTGAAATTGGCAAAATGTAATTACATGTTTAGTTACAATAAACGTGTCATTAAAAGTGTTCATCACTTGGTATATATCGATGGAAATTGTGAGAAAAAATATTAAAAAAAGAGTAAATTACCCGCATGGTCTTCGTGTATTAGAATTACCATTTTGGTCCCACGCATTTGACACTTTATAACAAGTTTGGTCCTTGAAGGCAAATGCCTGTTAACTTTTAACTGAATTAGTATTGTTGCCTTAAAGATCAAAGAGGTTATAAATTGTCAAAAGTGTGGGACCAGAGTATAAATTTTTATAGTTAAGGACCAAAAGCGTAAATTTTGCAAAGCACAGAGACCATCCGGATAATTTACTCTTAAAGAAACAAAAGAAATAAAGTGCACACCCGTCGCTACTCCCTGAGTAAATCTTTTTTGCATCTGGGCTCCATGTGACACTTAACACACGGCCTGCCAAAAACAAAGAAAGCCATAAGTATTTAATAAAATAATAAATATGAAATAAAAAAAATGTAATCTGAAAATGAGGCAGATATCTCACCACCGACCCTAGGCAAAGATTTATGGTAAGTGAAACCATCTGAGTTTGAGAAGTTGAATATTCTCACACAACCATCATCACAAGCAATCGCTATACTTGCTTTTTCGGTAGTTGGTTCCTCATATAACTCTAGTGAATCAGCTTCAACTTCACTTTCACTAGTGACATCACCATTGGCTATATTTTTATCAGTAGCGTGTCCGTTTTGTATTGAAACCAAATCTGGTTTAGGATTGAACTGGTTCTTGTTTAAAAGAGAAGCAGCCATTTGCCAGATGGACACACCAATAGGATCTACCACAACCTGCAGATGAAGTAAAAACAAGCTTTAAATAAATTCAATTATTCGTAATAATCCAAGAAAAAAAATTGAGAAATAACAAAATTAATGATGACAAAAAAACAAATGAGAAATTATTAATCACTTTACACGATTGTTACAAAAACCTGATAAAGTATGTATATTTTTTATAATCACAAAGGCATGAAGCTAAGCAACAACAACAACTGTACCGAGTAAATCCCACTAATAGCAAAGCTATTGGTAGGGACCGTAGGGTCTGGGGAGGTAGCGGGTAAGCAAACCTTACCTCTATCTCTGGGGAAACAGAGGCTGCTTCCAAAACAACCCTAGGCTCCAAAACAAACAATAGACAAGAAAAAACAAACAACACTAATTACTAAACATGTAGAGATAGAAAGCGATAACATTATAGGATAAGTAGCAACAGATATAATACCATAAAACGACACATAAACATAAAATATAGTAAGGCAATAAAATGCAAAGGACACTTAAAGTGTAAGTAAACGATATCTGCACACTCCCTAATTAGTCAGTAAACTTAATCCTTCATCTCCACAAACTCCTATCCTGAAGCATGTAATCAGACTATCAGAGAGATGCAACTCTAGCAAATCGTATCTAAGCCTAAGAGAAGTTAGAAGGAACTGATCACCCGAACCTATCAAAATAGTTTTAGCTGGGATTCTCTCGGTCGTGAATACAACTGATAAGATATTTGATAGTTTACATAGAGCTAGATGGTTATACGGAAGTTATGTATGCTTATCAATAGAATTTGGTTGATAAATCAAAGTATCTTATACCGCTTTCAAAATCATTTAGGAACCAAGAGTTAATTGAGACGCATACTTTTTTATAACGAAATTAGTAGGGTTGCTCCAAATAGCTTCTAAACCAAATAAGAGGATAACCTATATGACTCCTTGACAATACATAACTACCATAGGTGTCAAAGGCGCAAAAGTTGAGCCTTACCATTGGGCATAAGGCACACTCAATGCGCATAGCATAAACATAACCTTATTAAAGGTTTTAGTTATGATTTACACTAATTTAGGATAGTATAGGAGGATTCCAAGCCATTTTTTAAGTTTTAAACAAGTTCAACCAAAATTGACATGATATGGAGAGAATTTTGGCAGAATCTGGCTAGTATCTATGCTGAAACCTCGTCAGAACCTTGGCTGAGGGAATTTATTCAAACAGTTTCCTAACTTCAGTTAAATGGTGACCATAAAAAACAGCTGATCAGCTAGATTGCAGCCTTAAAAGGCGAGCCTCGTACTGATTTTGGACATACTAATTCATTTCCTTCTCATTTCAATAATCAACATCCTATGCAAATACTTACAAACTCTCTACACGTCAAGCATCTCCTTCTATCAATTTTTTACATAAAATCCAAGCAAAGTACACCATCAACAAATTGAAAAAGACTCATTTTCATTATTTCTTCGCTGCCAACTATATAACTGCATATATACACCATCAACCATACCACATACACTCGTTTTTCAAAATGTATGAAGCATAAACAAACCTTTTGTGTCAAATGAAACAAATCCCACTCCAAAACCGATCCATCAATGCTGGATGAAAACAATCTACCCGCCGGTGAGCCACCAGAGCCCGTACTACACCACACCAAAGACGAAACTCTCAAATTAGGATCACCTTGTATCGTCTGCAACAAAATCAAAAACCTCAATTCCATTACAAAACTTGCACTATGACTGACACACAAAACAACACGATAAACAAACGCATGATGCGTACCAGCTGACAGTGCCAGCCAACGGCACCGGGGGAAACGAGCCATATCTCGAGTGAGCCGTCTTCTCTAGCGGCGGCTACTTGAGATTCGTCAACGCTGGTGGCTAATGCGACTATCGGAGAAGGATTCCATTCGATTGAGCTGGTGCTGCATTTGTGGAGCTCGAACATGTTGGCTGACTTTGGTTAAACCCTAATCAGTGAGTTGTGTGCAGGTTGCGAAGGTTTTGGAGATCAGACGGCGAGGTTGGAGATGAAAGCGAGTACCGACTTACATTGTTTGATTTGGGCGGGCCTTGATGGAGTTGGGTTGGTGTATATTTATTGTTGGGGCTTCACGCGAAATATTTGGTAACATGGATTATACCACTCAAAACTCAAAAAGCATGTGAAAAGCCCAAATAGAGCACTTGACTTTAAATTTAGTACTATTTTGAAATAATTTTAAATATACGTTCATTATAAGTTTTACATTTTGACATATATTCACACTAAATTTAATTTATAAATTTTGTGCATAAGATAAGCATAATGTAACTAGCTTAAAACTCGTGTATTATAATTGGTTACATTATCTACAATTAAAACCCACATAAAGCAAAGTTTTAAGTGACATGTGACATAATTGTAGCCTTTTTATTCTTATATTTTCCCGTTTCTCTGTTTTATTAAATGCATATATTATCTTTTAAACAATAATACCACTTAAACATTATTATATTTATATCTTTTTTAAACACACTTAATTAACAATTGTTATAATATGATTACTGTCATAGATTTTGGTGAAAAAAAATAACATTTTTCAAAAATAGTTTTTTACGGAAGAAAATTATTTTAAAAAACAAATTTAAAAAGTTAAATTTTTTAAGAACTAATATTATTTTTATTATTTAAAATAATAACTTATACACGATTTTAATTATATTTTATCTCGAACAATAATTTTAGAATTCGTAAATTTTCATTACTATCTATTTAATATTTTTTGTCAACCCGTGTATTACAAGGGACATTAACCTAGTTACATATATACATTAAGTTACTATGTCGTAAACACTTTAACAAATAAATGTTATGACACTTTTAGTACTATTAATTATGGTTGGGGTTTTAAAAGTATTTAGTTGGTAATTATAAAAATCAAAGAAAAGTTAACTTTAATATTTAAATATAGTAAACTACGGTTTTGCGTCTATAAGATTTACAAATCTTAACAGTTTCAATCCACTCTTATCAATTTTCATCCATAATATTTCAAGTCTTAACAATTTTTGTTATTAAACCCTTAACTAGAAAGTTGTGAAGACTTGAAACGTTAGGGACGCAAACTATTAAGACTTGAACGTTAAGGACAAAAAAAAAATTTAAAACTTGAAACGTTAGGCCGAAAATTATTAAGACCTAAAATGTTATGGACGAAAATTGTTAGCATTTTACATGTTAGGGATGGTTTCTGAACGATGGACTGAAATTGTAAAGTATTACAAAACTTAGATATAAAAAGTTTACTCATTTAAATATATAAGATAAATAATTAAATTGATAATAACCAATTTAACTTTTTTTAAAATATAAATCTATTTTATAATTTAAGATATATATAAATATAAAAAAATTCAAAAAATTTATGGTGTTGTAATGTGTCATTATTTAAAATCTTTTTTTAAAGTTATATGTTATAGTTTTTCTAGATTCTTTATAAAATTAAGTTTGCTTTTTAAGTTATGTCATCGTTTGGCCGGTGAATCAGGAACAAACGACTGGTGTGCCGATGAAAACATTGCTAACACATTATTAACGAATTCATCCTTCGAAAGCATCATTTCCTTTCCAATTCATCATCTTTTATCTTTTATCTTCAAATCATCATCATTTTTTATATTTACTATCAATAAACAAACCGTTTTCCTAGTAAATAATTTATTCCTAAATTTTTTATAATACAATAAGCTATTTGTAACAATTAACTTATATACGTGAGGAAGGATCAAATATAAAGTAGATTTTGCCTAAAAACAATAGAAACAAATATTGGTCATTTATTTGTTTAAGATAAAAATCAAGGGAAATGACATTCTTGTAAAACTCATTTGTTGGCTTTTTTTTTAACTTCCTCCTTCATTTAAATATTAAATTTATTTTTTCATACGATATTATTTGTTTGTAAAAATTGCACCATAAAAACAAGTGTTTTTTTCTCTTTAAATTAACATAGTGATATACTTTTTTTAAACTTAAACAAATATATTACGGTGATATAGTACAAAAAAACTAGATATACATGTAGTATATTTTCAAATCAACTAGATATACAGACTAAATTACAAAAATCATCCTTTATATGTAGTTGTTTTATGGATCTCGTCCTTTTCCAAACTTAATTACAACAAAGATCCTTTTTTTGAAAATTTCTCACGATTTTGGTCCTTTGAACTAACAGAAGTTAAGTTTTTCAGTTAGTTTTATGTATATGACAATTTTACCCTTGTAAATAAAGGGTGTGTTCGATTTTAATGATTGTGAAAACACTTTTTGCCCCACGGTGGGCGCCAAATTGTTTTGGTCAAAAATTAACAAGTGTCAATTTTAGTTATTCCAAATTAGTT
>WOUH02000002.1:4159785-4169788 GCA_009936405.2 Stevia rebaudiana
GTTTACACTTCTTTTCTTCCAGAATACCTGCAAAATGAATATTCTCTAAGTGTATGCAGAATTCAACCAAAACTAAATTAAAACTATACAAAAACGACTCAAAATACAATGGAAAAGATTTTCGTTTCACGACACATCAATGTGTTGGCAAGTGATTTATAGATCTCGAATATATCCTGAACTGAGAATGCATATATAGGGAGATGCAACATCATTGACTGATCAACTACCGTGTTGTTGTCGGCTTGTCGCTAAATGACACGAAATGAGATGAGACGATGATTCGACGTATTAGTTGCATCTTGACAACTGGACATGAATTTAAAACAATCGACACGTTTCTTTTGTGTTATGCTTCCAAAGTAGGTATTCAGTTTTGGTACAAGAAAAGAAGGGGACAACAATTGCATTTCATTAAATTATTTTAGAGGAGAGAAAAGCTTTCGATCACATGGAGTTGATGACAAATAAAAGTTAGTTACACGTCGACATGTAAACATTTAAATGAAAAACAACCTTGGCTTATGTTATCTTGACTTATGTATCAACGTACGGATCGAAAGATAACATTCCGGCTTTTAAAATGATGAAAATATCATATTCAAAAGCACGATTATTGAATATCTTAGCATTTAACAATATCTTTAACACTTCTAATAAGACATTTCTGCTTTATTACACAAAAAACACCTTTTTGCTAAAAAGCATGTTTACTATATACTTACCACTATCTACAACTCTACAAGCAAAACGAAGCCAAAGTTGATTTGAGTATCGAATTTTCTGTTTAACGACAAAATACACACCCTTAAATCTATGGCTAAAATCTATTTTTAGAATTCTTTTATGACATGAAAAACTCACACACAAACTAAACTATTCAAAAAATCTATACCCAGCGGGACATGATTACATGAACCTTTGTCACTTACCACTGGCTGGAGGCCCTTTGGTGACTAAAATCTACTTATTGACCACTTAGTTTAATTTAAATCTTCGTCACTTTAGTGAAGAAAAGCATCATATGTCATTAGAGGCCAAGAGGTCATCAGGTGTTTGAGTACCAAAAAAGATATAAACACATGTCGCTAGAATTTTATCCTCCTCACTTGAAGTCTTGATGAGAAGCTTAGGAAAGACCATTTGTGATGTTATCCTCACCAACTTATAGTACTTACTATTAATGAATGCTGTAACTTTTTATTACATATATGTATACGATTATGATATCAATAAACTCACATCTGTTTAATAAAGATTAAAATTACATAATTTCTTTTCCTTTTTTTCATATGGTCCAAATAAGATTAGTTAAGGAATATGAATGCTCCGTTAATTGTTTGTCATGTTCGATACCAAAACCTTTAATGTGAAACTTTAATAAGAACACCGTTAAGACCTGCAACTGCAAGAGTAGATTTCGTAACAACATCATCTCTAACTTTGAGTTGCTAATTTGGACACGAAATCAAAGCACAAAATAAAAAATGTAGCCTTTTAGTTCATACCACTCTCCAACTAGAGTGACGGATCTAAAAGAATTATTCAGGGTATCAAAAAAATAAAATTATCACTAATAAATAAAGTTCAAAAAAATACCTAATAGATCTCTCATCTTCAGCATGTCTTCTTACTTCATCTACTTGATTTAGGTGATAACTAGCAATATGTGGCCTATACGAGAGGTCTGCATGAAGACTTCAAATTAATTGAAACATTTGGTCTTGAAGTATTTGAACTTGAAGGACTACTTCGACAAATATCATAATTCTGATTCGCATTCTCATTCTCTTTGTCATCATTCTCATCCTCATTCACATTCATATTCTCATTCTCATGAAATTTTCTTTGAAATAGTTCCAATAAGAACTTGTTTTGTGGTTTCATTTTCACTCTAATCAGATAACAATGTCAAATAACAAGTTGCTTTTATTTTTCAACAAATCTGTTACAGTTTTAACATATTTTCCAGTTTTTCATATTATAAACCAATTTATCAGAGTTTCTCATCTTCATCAAATCCATCCTTAAGAGCCCAAATTTGAGTTCCTACACAATTGTTATGATGGAAACTATGCAATGGTTAAAGCATACTAGAAACAATCTAATGCAAGTTTAGAACTATATTAGCACCCAAATTTTGACTCAATTTTATTATTCAAAAACCCTATATTGAAATCCAATCTTCATTAATGCAACAATGATGAAAAGAAACGTAGAAAGAGGTTTGCTTAGTTGAATTCGAGCCCTAATACCCGCAATCGAGTAGAATCGTCGTTGAAGGTAGAATCGTCGCTACTTTCTTCTTCAGTTCATCGTGAGTTCGTGGTTTTATTTTTTTGCTCGTTGGCTACTTCGCCGCTGCCTATGTAGACTGTTTCGACCGAACTAGTAAACTCTATGAACCGAACCAGTTGGATTCCCAGGATTCTTATCTTATTTCCCTCAAAATCTCCCTTTATGAATTTAGTATACTATGATACATATCTTTTAACCAAGTATTCATATCTTATTAAAACTGGAAATCTATACAAAACATATGTAAAATCAAATACTCACCTTCCAATGTGGAGGTCAAAGGTCTGAATCTGTCTAAGTGCGGTTTGAAAGTCATCCGGTGATAGATCGACTCCGAATTTAACTTGGGTTCAATTCTGATAAGGCGTGAAGCACATTACACGAGGTTTTTACGCAATTGGTTTCGTAGTAAATTCCCACGTTACCATAACTTTTAAATTAACAAGATAACGGATTCTGTTTGCTCCTTTTATAAAAGATCGAGATATTTATACTTTGATAAAGTATAAAGAAAGAACGTGGTCTTGTTGCCAAACAAAAAAAAAGAACAAGAAAAATATCAAACACCTCCGACGTTGACTCAAATCCTATACATTTCGAAGAAGATTCTATGAAAAATCACTCTTTAAGTTCTGATATTTTCCAGTTTCCACAACCCAAATCCACAATATCTCTGCAACTTCCAAATCATCTTCATCTAAGGTAAATTTCGTCAGCACCCACTTCATTCCGATCGATTCCCCAAACTAAAAAATTTTCTTGTAAGCATTTCGCTCATAAATTCCACTTCAAAGTCGTCAAATTCACACGCGTATTCATCTTCATCAATACATTCGTCCAATTATCGGTCATTTGACCTCAAGATTTAACAAAAACGAAAGTTCTTCTCTGTAATCCAATCATGTTCACGTCAAATTGTTAATTCCATGTTCCCTATTCGTTTCTTGAAATGGAACTGGTGACCAAAAGCTTCGAATTCACCCCTAGAAAGCGAAAATGGTTGATTTTACTCGGTGTTTGTGGGTTTTCGAGCTATGGTGTGTATAAAGTTTATCATTTGCCATCTGTTTCAAGAAAAAGAACGAAAATTGTTAAACTGTTGGTCGCCATAAGTTCAATTTTTCAAACGATATCTGATTCTTCAGAGATTCTGGGTGTAGTTTCTAAAGATCTGAAGCAATTTCTAGCATCAGATCAAGAACAGATTCCAAATAGTCTGAAGCAATTATCAAAAATAGCATTTTCAGATGAGTTTTCCAAGTCTATAACTGGTGTTTTTAAAGCTTCAACATTGGGAGTCATTCAGGGTTATCAACAAGAACAGAAACCCGAAAATTCAGGTTTTAAAGATCGGGTTTTTAATAAACTGTCGTCTGAATCAGCAACTGGATTCGTTTCTGTTATTGTTGGTAGTTTTGCTAGAAATTTAGTGTTGGGATTTGACTCAAATGGAAACAATGAGTCTGATTTGAAAGTATCAACCGATTTGCCAGAGTTAATTGATGTTTTAAGCACAGATAAATCAAAATTGGTAATGGGTGATTTGATCAAGACGTTTGTGAGCACCGCGGTTGCTGTTTATCTTGATAGATCATCGCGTACGAATATAAATGATGGTGTATCTTCTGGGATGAATGATCCTAAACATCAAAAACATGTTAAGGATATTGTGGTGTATGTTTGCAGTGAAGCTGTTGAAACTTTGATCAAAACATCTCATCATGTTTTAACATCTCATCATGTTTTAACATCTCATCATGTTTTAACATCATGATTGTTGCATTGTTATTTGTCAGATGTTAGATTTTGAATGTTCATAGATTCATATTGTGATCCATGTAGTTATGGTGCATGTTAATTGGATTTTGATCAACAATCAGAATTAGTTTATTTTTTACATGGCATATGAGCGTTTGATCTTGTTTACATTGATTATGTTGAATTTATCAACAAGATAATATTTAGAATATATATAGTCTTTTAGTTATTTTTTTTGTCAAACATTGAAATGCGTCAAAATGGGTTGAAATCAGTTCCAACAAATTTCTAAACGGGTCAAATATCAAATCTAATACATTTTTAAAAGAGTCAAAGTAACCAAATCAATTTTGACCGATTGTTATTGCCTAAAAGATCAAACAAATCAATTCTAAAATCATTGTTATTGCATACAAGATCAAACACAACAAACCAAATCAAATGTCTAAATAAAATGTCCAAATCAGCTTCATGATCAATCAGTTAAATGCCTACAAGATCAAACAGAACCAGGGTCCCTTATATTATACAGATAATACCACATTATAACAAAATCACTCAGTTTTTTGATACAATACATTTTTTCTAACCGAGGATCTCGCGTGCTAGCCACTAGTATCCCGGCGATGTAGCCAAGGTTCTCGCGTGCTAGCCACTAGTATCCCGTGCTCGAAGTCCTTGAGACCGTATCCCTAGATAAGCGGAAACCAGATTGAATCCGTAAACCATCATCCCTCTTCAGGTTTGAACCGGTGACCTTGGTTTGAGGTGCACTATCTCCCATCTCAGAAATACCCAGAGCAATTATGTTCTAGGCAAGAATTGAACTGAGACCTCCAAAAATTAGAGCTCCAAGTGAACACCTCATCCATAACCACTTCGGCTAGGAATCATCGGTTCTTGATAAAATACAAACATTAACAAAAGGTTAACGCATTTCATGTGTACCTACCTAAACCAGTTTAGTTCATTATATACCAAAACTAGGTTAAATTCTTTCGGGTTGAATAAATTTAATGGATTATATACTTACTAAAAAATATGATATTTTAAAAATGCATGTCTAATGCAATGGTTGAAAAAACTTTTTGTATTACAAAATTGAATAAAATATAATATAACCTGTTAATACATATAGTCATAAAGATATTTATTTAAGGACATGAACTTAAAGGTAACAATTATTAATTATATTAAGCTGATTTTCAAAACATTTTTTCTCAACTAGATTTTGACTTTCTTATAAAATTGGTAAATGTTAATTCAATAAAAGGGTATTTAGTCGTTTAAATATCCTTTAACATAGTTAAACTAGCCTAAAGTTGTAATTTATATTAATACATATATACACAAATAAAGAACTAAAACGTGGATTGTTTTAATATCACATTTTTATTCATATTGTACTTTTATTACTCAAATCATCTAATTGCATCAAATATTTGAACAACAAAAACCATTAGTATCATTTCTAACAAACATAATTTGAATTTGTTATTTTTTAAAACTTCGTAATTATATAAATTAGATGACACGTGTTCTTTCAAAACCTTCTTTTTATTATATAACTTAGATGTAGATATATACGATATTAGACCTTAGTTACGAGCAAAAATCAAGCACTTATCGACTTCAACTATACCGATGTGTCTGGGTTGGTCGTGGCCAGCACCTCCACCTTTGACATCCGTTGGACATCAACCCTAAACTTGGGACGTTAGGCTAAAAGTATCGCGGTTATAAAGTATCCATAACACCCTTCTCAAACAACCTTAGAAGTGGTTTCAACGAAACTTACATTATGGGTTGGCTACCATATGATAGTGTGATGCCCATGGCGGTGCGAAATCATAAACCAAGCCTGTCACGTCAAGTGTCATGTCAGCTTTCCACTAATCTTTTTAAAACCTCAATTTTTACAACACTACTCAAACTCTATTTTTTCATTATATATATGTACATAGGTGAGAATTCAAATGAGAACATATGTTTTTTTTATAACTTTAAGAGCTTATTTTACACATTTTTCACATGTATACAAAGTAGTTCTCAGAGTTATCACAAAAATAAATGTTATCATTTATTTTTTGCTGGAACATTTTTTTACATGCGTTAAAAAAGTGAGCTCTTTTACATAAGTGTAAGAAAAAGTTCTCATAGTTGTCATTTGAATCCTCTTCCATCTACATATTTTTTTCATATGCATGTGTATGTGAGAGGGTGACTATAGAGAAAACAAGATTGCAATGTAAATTGTTCAATTGAATAAATGAAAAGAACTTACATATATATAACCACGATTCTATAGCTAGAAGTAATATAAGGAAACATGTACAGCTAACTTTATACAAGATGACAGCTAATATATATGAATAAGGAAGGTAATTATATTCAATTATACATAAAATAGAATAGGCTAGCTGTGGTCCTTAATATGCCCCGCAAGATGGGCGATCCGGAGATAAGACCAATCTTGGATAGTAGAAAATGGAACCGTGGCCTTAACAAAGGTTTTGTAAGAGCATTCGCTAGTTGATCATCACCAGCAATGTGTATAACTCGAAGAGAACCTTCGTTAACTTTTTCACGAACTAAGTGAAAGTCTAATGCAAGATGCTTCATTCGAGAGTGAAAAACCGGATTTGCAGAGTAAGTCGTTGCACTTAGGTTGTCACAATAAATGGTAGGAGTTGCATGTGATCGAAAACCAAGTTCCAACAGTAAAGATGTTAACCATTGCACTTCAGTAGTGGTGGATGCTACTGCCCTAAATTCAGCTTCGGTTGAGCTTCGGGCAAGGGTGGTTTGGCGTTTAGAGCTCCATGAAACAGGGTTGGAGCCGAGGTAGACAATGTAACCGGTAGTACTTCGATAGTTATCCTTGTCTCCTGCCCAATCAGCATCCGCAAATGCATGTAAGTTAACTGGTGAGTTGTTCTGGAGAAGGATACCATGATGTATAGTTCCGTGAAGATAACGTAATAACCGTTTGAGAGCAATCCAATGAAGTGAGGTAGGAGCATGCATGAACTGTGATAAACGGTTTACAGTAAAAGATATATCCGGTCTTGTGAGAGACAAGTATTGTAAAGCTCCCACTAGTGTGCGGTATTCTGTAGGTGAAGAATGAGGAGCTCCGCCGTTTAATAAGAGAGGTTCCGTGCTAGTAATCGGTGTAGATATTGGTTTACAATCACTCATATTGGCTTTGTGAAGGATATCGAGGATATATTTCTTTTGAGAAAGTAAGATGCCATTTGGTTGAGGAACAACCTCGACACCTAAGAAGTAGGAAAGAGGACCGAGGTCTTTTAAGGAGAATTTTGTGGAAAGGAGGTTGATGAAGCGAGTAAGATGGGGAGATGATGGACCGGTAATTATTATGTCATCAACATAAACAAGGACGAATATTGGGTAGGAAGAAGTATTGAGTGTAAAAAGGGAGGAGTCGGAGATCGTGGGCTTAAATCCGAGAGAAATGAGATAAGATTTAAGTTCATCATACCAAGCACGAAATGCTTGACGAAGACCATATATTGCTTTGTTTAGTTTGCAAACATGATGAGGAAAGGAATGATTAACAAAACCCGGGGGTTGGGACATATAAACATCCTCATTAAGTGTGCCTTGCAAAAAGGCATTGTTGATGTCAAGTTGACGAAGTTCCCATTTATGAGAGACAGCAATGGAGAGAACTACACGGAGGGTGGCGGGTTTGATAACGGGGCTAAAAGTTTCAATATAATCGATGCCGGGTCGTTGGTGAAAACCTTTAGCGACTAAACGCGCTTTTTGGCGATCGATGGAACCATCGGGTTTATATTTTGTGCGATAAACCCACTTGCATCCCACAATGTTTGGAGCAGGTTTGGTTTCGTTCAAGAGCATCATATTCGTCTTGCATGGCTTTGCGCCATGAAGGATGTTTGAGAGCATGGGTGATAGTGGTGGGTTCATTTGGGGTAGAAGTTGAGGCGGTGTAGAGTTGAAAATCAGAGTTGTAGTAGCGGGTGTTGGGTTTTGGGTTTGAGCGAGGAGTGTGTCGTGAAGTAGGTTGGTTAATGGTAGGCGAGGAGGGATCAATATGTGAATTGGTGGATTCGGTGATATTAGTGGCAGTAGGTGGGTCGGTCGGATCGTAAGAAGTTGGGCTTGTTGAATTAATTGGTGTAGGGGAGTTTTGGAAAGAAGTTGTGGGGCTAGAATTTTGCATTTGGGCCGAAATAGTGGGGCTGGAGTGTGACGTTGGGATTGTAGGTGAATTAGTGGGATCAATGGATCAATCAGATACCATATAGAGAAAACAAGATTGCAATGTAAATTGCTCAATTGAATAAATGAAAAGAACTTACATATATATAACCACGATTCTATAGCTAGACTAGAAGTAATATAAGGAAACATGTACAACTAACTTTATACAAGATGATATATGAATAAGGAAGGTAATTATATTCAATTATACATAACATAGAATAGGCTAGCTGTGGTCCTTAATGACCATCTTAACTCATTTGGATCCGTCCAAAACAACCTGATGTTCCAAACCGGATGCAACATCCATCGGTTCTCCGAGTCTTGATCGCCGTCCGCTTTGTGCCACAAAGGAACCGAACAAGGTGTTGGTGATACTCTTAGATTGGGAAGTGATAAGACGCTCTAAAAAATGGGCTCACGTATTACCGAATACCGGAGGTGAGTTAACTTGAAAAAGGTCAAAACAGGATTGTCAAACGACATAAATGCTTGTCACGATGCTCGTAATATTACTCTTAACGCCTAACTAGTTGACTCAATAACAGTTGAAGAAGAACCAAAACACCCGACTGGAGAGAAACAAAGAAAAAGGATTAACAATTACGTTAACTTCAACGGGACCCAACATTAATGAAAACATAGGAAATTTAGTGGGTAAGCTAGTAAGCTAGCTGAGTTTAACGAGATTCAAAAAGAAAAATTGAGTCAGGAAAAAATAAAGATGAAAAGAGGATTTCAAACTACCTACGCAAAACACCGATCAATTGACGGGAATGGAACGAAAGTACGCAGAATTGATGAAACAGATCATTAAGGAAATATATGAATTTTAGTAATTTTGTTTTCTTTTTAGTAGATTTATTCTATTTTTTAGTGATTTAGTTGTATTTTATATATTAACTAGTTTAAAACATGTGTATTACACGGGGTTACATAATCAAACAATTAAAACTTTCTCATTGAATTATTACAATATATATTAAGTTACCATGCCATTAAACATTTAACATAATACTTTTAAGACTTGAAATGTTAGAGACTTTTTTAAGATCTTAAACGTTAAAAATTTAAGACCTGAAACGTTAGGGCCGAAAACTGTTAGGACCTGAAACGTTAAGGATGAAATTTTTTAAGATTTAAAACGTTAGGAAAGAAAATTGATAGGACTTGAAATGTTATACACTGTTTCTGTATTTTTTTTTTATAATTTAAGATAAGATAAAAAACTTAAAAAGTATAAAATAATGCAAAATATTAATCTGATTAATTTAAATATTTAAAAAACTTTTGAAAAATTGAGAGAATAACATGTGTAATTTTTTGGAATGCTTTATTAGAGGTAGATATATATAATATAAATGTTTTGTCTTATGTTTTATCCTTAATAATCGTGAGTACTTTCCCTCTAAGACCATGTGTTATGGTGGGGCTGCGAAAGAGCGTGGAGTATGACGCGTCAGTGCCACGCAGGAGAGAGAAGAGATTATGGAAAATGGGTGTAGTGGTAAGTGGAGGAGAGAGAAAAGCAACAAATTTTGGGAGATGGGGCCTAATCTTCTTTTTTATCAGTATTCACAGTTCGTCTCAATCGATTTCGTTTCTAAACCCTAATAATTTTACTTCAAATTTCTGGTTTTGATGTTCAGGCAAGCAGGTCACCGGCGGATGAAACGATGGTGCCGTTGATCGA
>WOUH02000002.1:4169888-4181633 GCA_009936405.2 Stevia rebaudiana
GGAAAAGTGTTGAATTCCCGATGACCCGCTGTTGTCGGGAAAAGTGTTGTCGGGAAATGTCCTTTTTCTTGTAGTGACGTGTTTGATTTCAATTATGTTTTATATTGCTTCTTATCCAAGTCAAAGTGTTAGTATTTACTAAGAAGAACATCACGATTATTTTCATTCACAAAGTAGAGTCTTGAATTTATTTGTGTTCTTGCCTCTGAATAATATCACTAATCACACATGACACTTACACTCCATGTCTAAAACATCTTTTTAGACAAAAAAACGTGTCATGTTTGCACGTGTCTTCAAACGTGTCATTTTTTTATAACAGGTAAAAAAATGTTGATTTCAATTGGCAGAATGACACTGTTAGTTATTTTGTAATAACCTTTTTTACATCTAAGATGACAACGGATCAAATCAACTTAAACACTTTGTAAAAAAAGTATGGCAGTGTTTATATATGATTTTTTTAATTATATATATAAACAAATATTACACATCTCAAATTTAAAGGTGTTTATTGGTTAGTTAAACCCACTTATTTGTTACTAAAGTAGTTATATTCTTGGAAAGATCTGTGGTTTTGAATTATTTAGCATCAAATCCATATAATTTCAAGACAAAATCTTCATTAAATTAATTGTTTCCAAAATTTACCTCATTTTTTAACTTTTCTCTAGCCAGCTGCATCTTGTATAAAATTACCTAAATGACCAATTAAGTCTTATTATAATCATCATTATCACTAATTAATAAAAGTTTAATTACTTAATAAATAATTCACCGAACAACTTATTAAAACCTGTCAAGTCCTTAGTTCTTTATATCCTCTCACCCTTTGATCTAAACTCTCTCTCTCTCTCATCACACCTCTCTCTCACTATTATAGATATGGCTACAACAACCACCTTGTTCCACACCGGACCTCACCATGTCGAGCCTAGTGTTCGACCACCATCGAGCCATGGGTGCGCAAAGCTAGACGGGGTGGCTATGTGGCTCATGAACGGCGTCGCCAACGCATTTTTTGCATCGCTTCAAAGATGTTCGTGTATTCGTATCGCGACGGTGGATGATAATGAAGACTTCAATGACTTGCCTTTGATTTTAAATGACGGGAACCAGCGGCATGATGGCGGTGATGCGGTGGATGTTGGTTGTGGTAGAAGCATGAGGAAAAAAAGCAAAGGAAAGAAAAGGATATGATATGATCAGTGCTTTTGTTGAAGATTTATGAATTAAAGAGAATTAAAAATGTTAATTAAGCTTTAATTCAATGTAAGTTTCTTCTTGGTGATTTGGGATCATCTGGAATTATGGTGTTTTATTCTCTTTCTATCATTTTGGAAATACCAATGAACAGATGGCAAAAGGCCAAAATAAATGTGAGTTGTGCTTAATCTGTTCATGCGAATGTTTAACAATATGTGATATATTAAAGGATTGTTTTAATTTTTTTAATTTCAAGTATATGTGTTAATTCTCCGTTCTCTCTACGGTCATAAGTATATGAAATTTCAATCTTATTTTTTATGTTTCTTAATTTATCACAAAGGTTAGTAACTGGGATATTCAAATGTACACATCATATTGTCATCATCGAAGATTTCTTTCCTTTAATATTCGTTTAAAAATAATTTCACGTAGTAACTCAATATATCTAGAGGTTGTTTTAAACACTCAAACCATATTTGAAAGTATTATTGGACTACATGCAACTTGGTGTCGTGTTTGATTAAAAATATACGCGTATATATGTTAAAAGTTAAAACGGTCTATTTATATTTTATATTGATTATGTTGATCATATATACATCAAGAACTTTGTCTTTGAAAATATGTAAATAAAATTATGTAGTAGGGTAGGACAGACTAACTAAACGGGCATGAAGGGAAGATTCGCATTGCTTTCTTTATTTAACAGTTTAAAGTTAGCAACTTTTAGCATGATTGTGTATGATGTTGTCTCGAGGGTTATCATGTTGTTTGTTTATTTTAGTCCTTTTTCTCCTTTAAATATTATTCATTATGATGAGATCCAATGAAGATTACCGAGATCCGTCTAGCTATAGAGGCACAAAGAAATATGATTATCCGGTTATATTATCTCGACTTTAGATGTTACTGTTAAACTAATCTTTACATGTGTTTTATAGCTAACATTTAGTCATGTTGTATTGAATTGATGTGAACCCATTTTGTTGCAACCCTATGTAATTGTTAGTTTAATCGGTTTGTATAAATTTATTATATCTAGTCATGTTAGAATTGATTTGATGTGAACCAAATTTGTTGCAACCCTAAGTGATTGGTTAAGGGAAATCATTATATCCTAGTGGCATGCAAGCTAATGGCATTAAATAATATTTAATATGAACCTCTTTTGGACAAACATAATAGTAATGACAATTTTGACACGATGAGAATAATTTGTTTTAAAGATATAATTTTATTACTCAACACATAACATAAAGCCTTCATATAAAGTAATACATTGTATTGATGTAACATAAAGAAACGTTTCATTATATCAATATCCAATCAAATACACAAGAGAAAATTATAATACATAAAAAATCATACACCACTTATCTTATCCTTTTTTCCTTCCAACCGAGTGTAGCTGCCACATGAATTCCAACTCATAACAATGCTAAAAGACAAATATCATTGGCCATAGATTATGAAACCATGTAACTAAAGGTTTGGAACTTTGGAATTTGGATATGTATTTGTGAAGGTTAATGATAATATAAAAATGGTTTTAAATAGAAAGTACTGAAAGACTCGTTGGGGAACATCAAAAAGCTGGAGAACCTCAGAGAAACCGAGTCAAACAAACTTCAATTGACTCATTTCAGCGTCATTGAAACTGACTCGTCGAACTTTAAATATACAAATATTTGAGGTTAAGATTTAAGGTTTAGCTTTTACGATTTAGAATTTAGGGTTTAGGTTTAGCTTTACGGTTTAGGGGTTAAGTGTTTTCATGGTAGGATTCGACGAGCCGATTTCAATGACGCCGGAATGAGCTCAAACAAAGTTCGTTTGAGCCGATTTCCCAAGGTTCCTAGGTTTTTTAGGTAAACCTTTCCCTAGGGCCTAGAATAATAATCCCTGAAACCTTTGGTTTCATTCGGCTAACAATTTAACTTATAAGAACATGATAAAGTATACTTTTTTATACATTATTACACCTTCATACTTGGAACCGAAGGAGGCCGGATAATCAAAATTGGAATATATTATCAAATAAAGATGACACATGCCTCTAGTGAATATGTAAATGTATCCAGAACTAAATGGAACATGAAGAATTTGAAACTGGTTAATAACATTTTTTTTTTGAACAAAATGAAGATGTAATTGGAATTAATATCAAAATTGATGTGAAATCCATTGAAACAAACATTGCAAAAAGGTGGGTATTTATCTTTATGACTTGGTGATTGTACAAACACTCCAATTAAAAACAAGTATCTTACTACATGTCAAGAAAAATACAAGTCTAGCAACTGAATTAAACATAAGTATCCTACTGAATTTCTCCATCCTCACCAAGCTCACCGTCTTCAAGTTCTTCGTGACCGCCATTCTTACTACGAGAATCTCTCTTGTGTTTCTTATGTTTGCTTTCATTATCAGATTCGGGTGAATACGCATGCTGCAAATTGCATTGCAGTATGATAAACATGTTATTATAACAGCTTTATATCATATAAAAAAGAAAGTTTCACAAAAGGTCTTGTGTGGTTTGACCATACTGCAAATTTGGTGATTCACTTTTTAAAAAATTGCAAACTTAATCTTAAACATTTGTAAGATTATATTTTAGGAGTAAAACATAACTGGTAAAAACAAAAGGTAAATTGAACAGTAAATGTACCTTTCTTGACTTTTTGCGGTCACTCCCATGTCGGCGAGACCTCTTGGAGTCATCGCGTTCATCCTTATCAGACGCCACGTCATCTTGATGACGCTTGCGGTGTTTTCTGTCTCTTTTTTTGTCCTCTTTGTGTTCCAAAACCGTATCTAAATTTTCACTATCTGAATCGTCTTTTTTCGATCGATCTTTATCTTTACCCTTATCTTTTTCTCTTTCTCTCTCCTCTCTCTCTTTCTCCTTCTCTTTTCGTTCTTTCTCCTTTCTCCTCTCTTTTTCCTCCTTTCTCGCCTGTAACGTACCACAAAATATTATTAAGTAATACCTAGTAAATAAGTAACTAAATTCGACACATGTCACAAGCATGTGAGCCTAAGATGCCCCATTTATGATTTAAGATTTTAATTATTTGACCCTCTATTTCTAATTTTTCACCTTCATTGTTTAATATTTTATAATCTAAAGTTACAAAAAAAGAGAAAAATATAAAAGAAGTGGATAAAATAGTTACCTTTTCCTCCTCTCGTTTGCGTTCCTTCTCTTTTGCCTTCTCCACTAAACGAGCAATATATTCCTCAAAGGCGTCATGAGCAACATTCTCATCACCAATAGCTCTATTCAAAAATATAGATTTTTACTTAAAATACAATTACAATTTTTTAACACATTAACTACTTATATATATATATATATAGGGGAGGGATCATGAGAAACCTTCAAATTGAAGAAAACCTAGAAAACCAATCAAAATCATTACCAATCAACTTTCTTTTTCATTTTTTGTTTTCTATATCTTTTTATTACAATGTTTAGAAATGTAGCAAAAAGAAAAAAAATTTAAAAAAATTATGTCGCTCATGTAATTACATATATGTAACTTGTATGCTTCATATATGCATATTATATTAGTTGCATGTATGTAAGCTTTATGAGTTACATACGTAACATTTTTGTCACATATACGTAACTTCGTGAGCTTCATATTTTTTTTTCAATTATAATCTTATAAATTAAAGTAATGAAAAGCAAAATATTAAAAAATTCATTGATTTGAGGAGTTTTCTAAGTTTTTTCCATATTTAGGAGTTTTCTCTCAAAATATGGAAAAAACTTAGAAAACTCCTCAAATCAAAGAATTTTTTAAAATTTTTAAAAAATTCAACAAGTGGTTTGGGTCAACCCAACCTGACCCATTTGACCTGTTATTCAACCCATTATAGTTGCCACCTGTCAGATACCATACCTGAATTCAGAGCTTTCCTCAAAGAGTTGCAGGCAGTCATCCCATGAAGAAGATGCAGTTATTTCCTGAGTTTAAGCAAAGTAAGTAAAACTCTCTTGGATAATAATTACAATTTATAAACTAAATCTGTGGTGGGTGTAGAAAAAATAAATAAATAAACTTGTGTTGCATACCTTGATCTCGTACAATAAATCGGTGAAATCTTTTACAAGAGACAGACGTTTTTTAGCTTCTTTCTCCTCTTTCTCCTTTGCCCTCTCAACTAAGTCTTCAAACACGAGCTGGAAACAAGTAAAAACATTATAAAATTAACTTTATAACGCTGATAAAATGTTCAAAGAATTATTTATACCTGCTGATTAATATCTGATATCGGTGAGATGATGTCATCCTCGATAGCAGCCTTGAAATCTTCAAATGTCCAAGTTGGTAAAACAGCGATCTATAAGAATGAAAAAATAAACCAAGTAAAAAACATGATACTGTGTGTAAGATAATGTGTATAAAACAGATCATACCTTATTCAATTTAATATAATCTTTCACACGACTTTTATCTTCATGGTACTGTCAAACATACAAAAAAAAAAGAAACAATTAGTAGCCTTAAGGTTATTAAACAAAACAATTGCATAAACATTTGCATGAAATATTATTAATAAATAAATACCTTTTTCTCTAACTCCTCAACTACATCCTCAAACAAATCTCTTGGAGTTGAACCAGAGGTATTTGAAGCAACCGCCTGATAAGCTACAGACTCCTTAACCTGTGAAATATACATAAAATCAAAACTAGAAAAAACTCTTTCATCCATATACATATACATATATATATATATATGTGTGTGTGTGTGTGTGGGTTCAGGTCAGTGTATTCAAGTGAATAAAATGATTCACTGGGTCGTAAATATTTATTGGTTTTCATTTCAACCCATCACTATATGTGTATATAATTATATAAGTGATTATACATTAATACTACCTGTTGACAATAATCACGCCATTGAGTTTTAGCTGTAAGTGTACCAGATTCTACATGTTCTTCAAGCATCTTACGAAATTCATCACGGTTTTTGCGCTCGACCCTTTTAATATGTTCCTTGAAGAAAAAGAAATTTTTTTTTTTTAATAATTATGAACAGAGGATTAATACAAAACTGCCCATTTAGTTAGAAGATGTTATAATAAAGCACCTTTTTTATTTTCCTTTGTTCATCTTCTTCCTTCTCTAAATCCCGAATATATTCCTGGAAAATCTCCAACCGATCAATTTTTTCAAGGCGTGAACATCTTTCATCATCTTCCAGACGATCTTGAACTTTCCGCCACTGAGTATCCACCTGACACAAAACAAAAAATATACTTTAATTATTTAAAAATTAACCAACGTATTAATAATACTTTAAATAATTAAAGCCTAAGTTGGATCACCTTAATCAGGCCACAAGTTTCCAAAAATTGTCTGTACTCTAATCTGGATTGCCTTTGTTCTTCTTGAATTTTTGCTCTCTCCTGAATTAAAATATTAAAATGAGCATAAACAAATATACAGCAACTACTAATTCTACAATCGGTCAAACTTACTTTCTTCTGTAGGTCAACGAGGTAGTTTTGAAACAGATCTTCACGGTCAGCAGGTCGGTCAACAGCCTTATATCGTTCATCATCTTCAAATAAAGCCATCGCTTTGCTGTATCACATTACATATTTATAAAAGATATTAACATATGTGAATGAAAAGCATGCAACTGAATGAATATTAACATCAGACATTGTTTTTATAAACTTACCTCCATCTCATGGATGATGTCAGTTCCTTGGATTCCTGAAAGCAGTTTTAAAGAAAGGTTTAGTGGAAATTGCAAGTTAACATAACATATAAGCATATATATGTTATTGTGTGAAACTATAGATTCCATGAACTGATATAAAAAAAATTAACTAATTTTGAGTTTATAATGTAAATGATAACTGAAACTTACTTCTAACATTTTTGTAAACTCTTCTTTTGCTTTTCTCTGCTTCAAACGCCTCTCCTCAGCCTCCAATTTCTTTCTTTGCATCAAATACTATAAATAACATAACACAAAAAAAAAAAGATTCATAATAACTAGGACAAGTTTTACATAAATATATACACAAATGCTATTAATTAACGGTTACCTCATTGAACGCTTGTTTTCGTTCACCGTGGGCTTTTAATGCACCGTATCTTTTATCATTTATAATCACTCTCATTGCCTGAATGTCATATTCATCATCAATAGCAAGCAATCAAAGGAGGAGGAGGAGGAGGAGGAGGAGGATTATTAAATGATAAAAAAGAAGATGCCTTTAACAAAATACCTGCTCCCAACTCCAATCAGCCTTAACGTTTGACTCCTCCAGTAACGCTTTAAATGCTGCTTTTGCCTCCTAAAAAACAACAGTAAAAATCCAAAAAAAAAAAAAAAAAAAAAAAATACATGAACGGGATTACAGAAAACAAATATAGAATAGGATTTTACCTGTTTACTAGCATATAAAAACTGTTCGTCATCCGCAACTTTCTCATCTACCGGTGTTGTGTTCACTTTCCCAGCCGCCGCCATACCCTTCTTTGCTTCCTGCAACTCCATCATCAAATTAAAAAAATTAATATTTTTTTTTTTAAATTAAAAATAAAAAACTTAAACTTTAGATTTAGTGATTTTAGTCTTTAAGCTAAGCATACCTCAGTGTCCTGTACTGAGACTCCATCTAAAGCTTTAGGAACACCATGCAAAGAATTATCTGTTTTGCCCCTGAAATTTAAATTTTTTTTAATTATAAGCCATCATAATCCTAACTATTAGTTTATAAGGGATAATAAAATTTACATTGGAGACGAATGCATGTTGGAATTTGACGAAATTGCAACAGTTGATGACTCAGATCCCACATTAGGGGGAGCGTTGCCAGCAGGGATGACAGGTGTCACTGCTACAGGGCTTGATGACACCTCATTTGCTGAGCTGGCAGAAGCTGAAGGTTGATCATGTGCAGAGGGTGTTAAAGTCGCTGGAGATTGAATCCCTTTAGCAGCTTCTTTCTCAGCTAGCTCACGAGCCAGCTAAGCATACAGAAACATAAGTTTAGAAAAAAAAAATTAAAAACATTTTGTTATGGTAAATTTTAATAATAACAAGGTAATAAGCTATGGTTTAAACCTTTAATTCCTCAGGTATTGTCCATTTGGATTGTTTTGTATCCTTGTTGTAATAATATCTGCATAAAATTTGTGTTAAATAAAATACAAAGAACAAAAACAGTTGATAATTATATGAATATAAGATTATGATTAGACAGTTAGTCATACTTTTTGCCCTCTGCAGTTGTAAACTCTTTCCAAACAGTAGATGCATCAGCTCTCTGCCATATTATAAGTAAAAACATTAATTAAATATTAACCGTTGCTAATATTCACGCATGTCAATAAGCTGACCGCACATAGAAACATAAAATAACATGTTGCAAATCAATGAAACAAGCAAAAAAAAGTAGCTAATTCATCTGATCCAGATTTAAAAAAAAGCATGCTTCGAAAGTAAATTGATAATTTATTAAACCAACAAGCATTAGAATTGTCGCTAAAAAGACTTACCTCTAATGGTGTCATCAACTCCAAAGGCTTCTCCCATGAAGATTGTTTTGTTCTCTTGTTGTAATAATACCTGCAAACATATGCAGATTGAAGAATTATATTTGCAAAATATAAATAGTTACATATAAAATAAAAATGTAAATAAAAAAATTACCGTCTTCCATCAGCAGCTGTATACTCTTGCCAATCAGCTGATGACTCTTGATTAGCATCAACTACACTCGATGGTTGCTACAGGAACAAACAGAAGTAAGCTTAACAGAAAATATCAAAATTTATAAACTTATCATCCTTTATGTTAGTTTATGTATAAATAAAGTTCTATCTTACGCATACTTGATGATAATTATTATAAATTAACTCACAACAATAAATATTTAGTAAACTACAAGTTCAAGAAACGATAAGATTACAATACACACACACACACACAATTACACATATATACATACATATAGGGGACACGATCTTTTCAAAACCACAAACATCTGAGACCTACGAGGAACTGCTTTAACTCTTATATTGTTTATTATACAAATTGACCAAAATGCATGTAATTTTATTATCTCTTTGATATATTTTTAAAAAAGTATCATATGCATAGATATACATGCACCTTTTTATAGTTTTTTTTTAAAGAAAAGGAGCAAAAAGGTGATAAATTCAAAAAAATAATGAAACTATAGGGAATATGCCACTTGTTTTAAAAATAATCTTTTATTTTAAAGCACTACTACAAGTTTTATGTGATCCTAGGGCGGTTCTCAACTTATTATTGGTTATGAAAAAAACGCATCCCTATGCGTATATATATGTTTGTATGTATATCTTCTAGTTAATTTTGAAAAATAAAAGCACTTAAAAAATGAAGTACTATAAATATTAAGGCTTCATGCAACTCTCAGGTGCATATATAATCTAAACAAAATAAACAGCGAGAAAATGAACAATAAAAAGATAAACCTGATTCGCGGGAGTTAGAGTTGAAGGCGGTTGACCAGTTTGTGGCACTGATGGAACAGGTAGTTGACCTTGATTTCCAGAAGTCATCCAAGGTTGACCTCCACTTGAAGCAACAGGTGTATGCATCTGTGAGACTGCATGAAACTGAGAAGACACATTTGTTGGTTTCCCAAATGACGGTGCATTGAACTGATACAAGTAAACATTTATACAAATTCCAAAAAAAAAAAAAATTTGAGGGTCTTACAGTATATGGAGAGGGAAGTGGTACTGCAGAGTTTTGATTCTGAAACTGCGGTGGTTGCATATAAGGTAATGATGTTGGTTGTGATGATGGAGATGGTAAGCCTGGTTGACCTGACCGCTGCTGCAACATTTGAGAATATTGTGGCAACTGGGTTTGACCGACTGGACGATATTGTTGGGTGGTTTGAGCCGGTTGCATGAATGCTTGACCTTGTGGTGTAACCGCAGCTCGGAACTGCATATACATATAACTCATTTGCTATCCAATGTATGTGTATAAAATGGTATGTAAGTGAGAATCATTAAACCGAGAAGAAAAAACATACTTGCATTGAATAGTTTGTTCCAAAACTTTGAGAACCAATTGATCCGATTGCAGGTGGTCGAAGAGACTACGAGTTAATAAGTTGATTTAGTAAGACACTATAGACTATAATAAGCTGAATCAAATGGATAATTATGAACTTTGACTATAAACACCTTTGAAGATAGAATTTACATTTTACAAGGTTCGTGCCTTTCATTTAATCTAATAACTAATTAAAGCAATAGTTTTGTTTACTGTCCCAAATAATTAAATAGTTTGCATAATCTGTTTGAAGTGAAGACCCATGATACAAACAGGTTTGCGAAAATGCCTGATAAAAAAGCCTATTTATTTGCTCTTTTTAAAATCTAGAAACATGATTGATCATGGTTATGCAGTGGAAATTCAAACAATATGATGATTATTTAACAATTACAGCTCTCTTGTGGAGATTCTCAAACCTAGTGATGATCAAATCATGAACTCATTTCATAATCATGTTGTTTTATAACCTAGTATGAATTAACCAATTCAGCATCGTTTCTACCTTGACAAAAACACAGGCTTGCTTATGTTTTTGGTGAAGTATGAGCATCTATCAAATCTACCAGTTAACCAAACATTCATAATTAGATGAATGATTTTTTACTTTACTAATGCTATATCATCAACATACGCACATAAACATTACAATTTGAATTCTTTAGTATATCTGATAAAATCTGATTTCATGTATCAATCTGATGCGCACCCTCCATGTGTATAAAACCCTAAAAAGACATTCTGCGTGTGAATACAACCCCAAAAACCAACAACCACTGTTCAAATTTAAACAGAACTGAAAGACACATATATAGAGTACACGAACTCCAAAGAATTAGGGTTTAATCAAATCGTTTTGGCAGAATCAAATACAAGCCATGTTTGAGATCAAAATTACCTGTGAACCGGGATTTTGAGGGTTATTATCCATTGTAGCACATAAGCAAGAAACAGGAACCCTAATTCTAGTGGAGTTCGTGCCCAAATGACTCAAGGTGCAATTAGCCGTTAGCTGGTCAGCGGTATACGAGAGAAATTGGGTTAACCCAACTAATATACGAGCGTCTTTTTCTTTGCAACGTTTGTAGTTGTCGATTTCTTCTCGTTTAATATGATACGAAAATCGCTTGAAAATGAAACCTAGTATTTATGTAGTAATAATAATAATAATGACAAAAATTAACGTTTGCTTTGCAAATTTTTTTTACCTCAAACCTGCGCTATCTTAAAGTATTCACATCAATATCTCCATCTTTATTTCTATAATTCACTAAAAATTAATATATTTTCTCTCTCCAATTCAATTAAATAATAATTTTTTATACTTTTATCACTAATTTTCTCTCTCCTATTCAATTAAATAATATTTTTTTTCTCTTTCCTATTCAATTAAATAATATTTTTTATACATTTATCACTACATTTTTCTCTCTCCAATTTACTT
>WOUH02000002.1:4221248-4238057 GCA_009936405.2 Stevia rebaudiana
ATATTACATCGAATCAAATAATTCAACCGTACGACCCGCGGAATATTACATCGAATCAAATAATTATTATAAAAAAACAAAAACAAAATATTAAAAAAATAAAAAAAAAAACGAAAAAAATTAAAAGGGGATACGGCCGTAGGACCTCCTACGACCCGTATGGGGGGGGTGTTGACCGGATTAGGGGGGTCCCTTTAGTAGTGCCCGTTATTATTATTATTTTTTTAATATGAAAGATATTAAAAAGTGATTTACTAGTTGGCCTAGCCTAAGCAATTATTTTGGATGTCAATAAGAAAAGATGACTCACTCCCAGGGCAAAAAAACCGGTTTTTGAAACTGAACCGGTTTCGAAACCGTAACCGACCCGATCACAAACCGGTTCTACCCAAACCGGTTCCCAAACCGGTCCGACCCGGCGAGTCTGAATAAGGTTGGGATATTACCGTTGTAAACCGGTTTGAAACCGGCTCAAACCCGACCCAAACCGATTTCAAACCGATCAAACCGGCGGTTGAACCCGACCCTAACCAATTCGATAGGTTCCTAATAATCTCAACCCCAAACCGGTTTCTAAACCGAACCGGTTTTAGCACAAACCGGTTTAAACCGTATAGCTTTGAAACCAAACCGGTTCGGGGTAGGAAAAAAGAAACGGTTTTGCCCACCTCTACTCCCTCCTTGCCTAAAATATAATCCTGATTTCTTAAAATAGGTTCTTTATTCTTCTCCCTTTGTTACATTCATCCAATTAAATAACATAACAAATTAATTTTCACACCAAATAATATGTTACCTAATAGTATCAATCAAGATTTGTAGAAAAGGTTTCCTCTCTAAACACTTTAAGATTTAAGCAACATGGTTGAGCCGTTCAAATAAAAATACAATTTGACTTCTAAAGTCAAACATTCCAACTTCTAAAAGTCAAAAGGAGAAAACAAGTGATAAAACTCCCATAACATACCCTCATAAAACCATGTTTAAGTTACAACATAATGTTAACATAAGTACATAACTGTCTTTATAGTAATCCTCATACTCCACAAAATGTGTTCTAACAACAGGCGCGATGGCCTATCGCGCCTGTTGTTAGAAGCCTCCACAAAATGTGTTCTAACAACAGGCGCGATAGCCTATCGCGCCTGTTGTTAGAAGCCGATAGCTCTACCAGCTTCCTATTGCATTTCATTTCTTTTCTTTATCTTCATTTACTGTAAGATTATCTAATTTATCAGCAACCCCATTCATGCGACTAAACTTTTGAAATTCAGATTCAATAGTTCGTGCAATCTTTTGATCATCTGGATCGGGTTCTGGAAAAGCCACATGAAAAGATTTGTGTGTGATTATGGCTCGTGACTCGATGACATCAGCTTGATGGTTAATATAGTTATAAAGCTCCTGGTGGAACCCATGGTCCAACGAAAAGCAGTTATCATCATCACCGGTGTTGGTTCTTGAGTTTCTTGATGATCCAGATCCGCCACTTTCTCTTCTACAGAAATGGGGCAGAGAATCATAGTCCATTATCTGCCATTTTCAAGTAACGCGTATTGAATTTTAATAATCTTTATTTTCCTAAAATTTGAAAAAATATATATTAAATTTAAATACCTTTAATAATTCATCTTTTCCACTACCTGAAAGCACCTGAACTTTTTTTCTTGTTCGTTCTTGCAGAAGAGGTCTCACTACCTACAAGGGTAAATTAGTCATTTACCACAATTTAACGTATAAAAAAGGGTAAATCAGTCATTTAACATAATTTAACAGCTATTTTTAATGGCCATTGGTGTTAAGGACTAAATTTGCCACAATGTATCAATCATTTGGGACCAAAGGTGTAGTTTCTGATACTTCAAAGCCAAATCCATAATTACAACAAAAAAGATGTTGGTTATTAAAACAAGATTATTGTATAATAATGTGAACTTTCAGATGAAATGGTTTAGGAGTTGTATAGCAAATTAGGGTATCAATTTTGTATCATGTAGGCGTCGACAATTTTTGTCTTTTATCTAAATATTTTTATTTAGACCTGGTTAAGATGAAAACAACCCAAATTGACCCATTCATGATAAAACGGGTCAAAATTGTCATTTATAAAAAATAACTAACCTTCCAACATGCTGAAAATATGTATGGAGCATTGACAATGTAGTAGGTGTCGCTCTTTTCTGGGTAGTTTAAGTCATCAATGTTAGATATAACCGTTAATAACTGCAACACATTAGAAAATCATAAACAAATTATTTAAAATATTAGGAATTTCATCAAATACACTACTATTGTAACATGAAATCACAAGATTTTCATTTATAAATGCATTAGTGCAATCTCTTTGTCATAATTAGAGAGCGTTTGTGTTCTTCTAAAATTTGCCCCAAATAGTCTAAAATTGTTCATAAATGGTTAACCGGTAATTGCGATTCACAATTTTCTTATACCTACACCTAAAGCGAACACGTTAACCTATAAATGGTTGACAAATTTTTTTGGTACAGTTATCCACTTAACCAATTAACAGTTTGAATAATAGATGTATTTTGCCATATTAAAAACCAAATTGTTGTAACACCAATACACCATACATAAATAATTAAATATAGTTACAAATTATTAACTATTTATGATTCAGCCATACTTATAGATTGCAAGCTATCTAGTCTTTGACTTTTAGTAAAATCCCATGCATAGAAAAGAAGAAACAAATTGGGTAACCAAAAAACCAAATTTTTTTATGGTTCAGTTAACCAAAATATAAAACACGGTTCAATGGCTATTTGAATTTTCAATTTACAAACACTTGTCAAATACAATAGACCAATTAAGAGGCTTAATAGACACAAACATAAGTATAATTTTCTTCAAGTACCTTAAGTTGACCAAGTTGTGAAATTTTAAGTCCAGTCATATCAAGAACCTTAACACATGTGCTAACATGTCTCTCAAACTTTTTAGTTGCAGCTGGCTATAAAAAAATAAAAAAAAGTCAGCCCTTTTTTAAATAATACCATTGATTATTTTCTTAAACAATTTAATCATGATTTACTTAGTTACTTACCAATATTATCCGATCTCTGTATTCATTTATCTGGATGTGTGATTGAACATAGTAATGAATCTAACATGGCATAAAATTTAAAAAATAAGAATTACACATTAAGTGAATTAAAAATGGTTAGTTATAATATTCTTACTGATGCTTTATCGTATGTGCTGCGTCCTACGCCAACAGCAATAACGGGTCGTCCCTTAAATAAATAAAAAAACACAAACAAACAGAAAACTATTAAGAAAAAAATATGTAAAACACTATTAGCGAAGATCTTGAAATATAAAATATTTAACTAGTTTTTTAAAGAAGTGTACCTCTTTTGTGTAACCAGACATTCCTATAAGCTGAGAATCACGGACTCCTCTATAAAAGTCAACCGGAACGATTGGTTTCTGTATAATTTAACATAAATACAGCAATAAATGGTCTTTATATGAGCAAATGAATAACATTACATGTTCAATATTTTGCATGAGAAAATGTACAAAAAAAAATTATAAAATTAAAATAGAAGACGATTGGATAATGAAGTTTTACATAACGATGGTTCAAACTCACCGACAATATTTTATCAATTTCATTTTGGATCCTCCAATCCAAGCACTCAACAAGCTGAAATAAAACATTTCAAAATTAGGAATCTAAAACAAATAAAAAAAATTCAAGAATTAAATTTGAGCTGACCATTTTGTGGGCTTTGGGGACATTTCCATCTCTTGCTTTTAGAAACCGAACCAGAGCCTCAGTTGGATATCCTTGATGCAAATTCTGCAAATTAGCAGCCAATTTTGAATTTAAGTTATAAAATCAATTCAATTTCTAGGTTTGATTATCTGATTTGATCATCATCTGGTTAAAAATCAAAGTTGCTGTAAATCTGTAAAGATGTGTAGGCATGATTATTAAAAGCAACACACCACAAATCTAAACACATAGTGATCTAGAATAATAATTCCAGCAGACCTATAAAAAAACTCCGTATAAAATAAAGATTATATACTACAACATTTCTGAAGTAACTTAGTCAACTAAATCTGAAATTGGCACTAATCAACAGTTGACTTGTGATTCAAATAAAGTGGTTCAGATCAACACGAAAAGACTTAAACTTGGCTAACAGGATGACGTAATCTTGAAACGTAAACAGCAGATCCAGTAGAAACAAGCAGAGAAATAAACCTCAAATGTATTCTTGAGTGGCTCGTCAACTGAAACAACAAATTAAAAAAGAAAACGAGGATGTCAGTGGAAAAAAGAATATCAAATCAATGAAGATTTGAGAATATATTTAGGAGGTTTGGATGGAATCACCGACTTGATTCCATCAAATTCTGGAATTGCTTTATCATATCCTGTGATATGATCACCATATTGTCGATTCGGACCAGTAATTTTAAAAAGAAGAGAGAAGAAAAGTTTATTATTATTATTTCGAATCCCTCGTTGCATTTATCAATCCATCTTTTTTTGGGTTCTCTTCGTTTATGTATGGATTGAAACGCTGATGCAGGGACTCCAGAGAGAAAGCGAGAGAGAGAGAGAGCGGAAAGGGAACTTGGTGGACAGACGTAATAAAAAAATCGTTTCATTATCAATTAACTAAAAATTAATAATTTAATCATAATAATAACTAGTAAACTTACCATGCTGCGGCTGGTGGATAAGATTTTAAAGTGTGTTTTGCGGTATTTGATTATAAAAATTGAAACGTATGTAGAAAACACAATGTCTGTTGTATAAAAAAATTAATTAAAGAACAAAAGAGTAGATTTGAGACTTTATAAATCCGAGTAGTTTCAAAAAAAGTATATGTGGACACTCATACATACTCTAATTTTGTATATTGTCGTAAATTACAGAGACTTTTAAAATAGTTTTTATAGCTATTTTGTGAATGCTTTCTTAACTTTATTTTGAAATGTTTGTAACTAAAATGCTTTTAGCCTTTCATAATAATACATTCGGTTGAGTTATTAGTTTTAACCGAATAAACTAAAGCAAACTAAATATCAAATTGAACTGAATAAATCAAAACCAAATTGAACAAATACCGAATATAAAACCGGTTAAGTTTTTGTTTTTATATATAACAAGAAACAAGACTAAACTTCTTATTCGGTATACGATTCGGTTAGGATATTATTGAATTCTGTTTCTGCTTTCTATTTGCATGGGAATAAAACCCTAAACTTAATAAACCAAAACAGATAAATTAAACTTAATAATCAATAAACACACCTTTTTATATTAAAAATGTGTTTTACTGAAGTTTGTTAAGTTATTAAAAGCAGTTGTATAAAATATATTTAAAAAGAATAAAAAAAAACAAAAGCTAAGTAAGATACTTTCCTAAAAAAACTATTGGTTTTTCATACGATAAAAATCTAATAAAAACACTTTTTATAAAACTCATTTTGAAAAGTTACAAGTCAACTAGTTCTTTTACCAATGATTTCTAAAGTGGTTAGAAGGGGATGTGGACTTGGGCTCTTCTTTTAGGAGGTCTCAGGTTCAAATCTTGCTTAGAAAATTGCTCTAGGAAATTTCCGATAATGGAGAAAGTGCACCCCAAATTTCAAACCCGGGGTGGAGAGGGTTTCCCGCTTATCTGGGAGGTACGGTATCATGGAGGTAGAGAAATCGACATTGGCTACATCGTCCGGTTAACGGTGGCTAGCACTTGAGATCCTATGGTGTTAAAAAAACTAGTTCTCATAACGAAAACCCCTTTTATATACTTTTTTTTAACGGCGTTTTTCGCACGTCTATCATTCACTTTTGCGGCCTGTAAGCAAGGTCGACTACCTCGACCTCCCTGAGAATTCACGACCACATCATATGCGCATGAATCCCGTGAAATGATTAAACCTTCGCTCACCAACAGAATCGAACCCGAGTTAAATCGGTTTTCAATCCCTTACATCTCCACGTTGGAATGCAGAAGCGTAAATCATTGAGCAAAGTTTTGAGTAGTTATACGACTTACATAATCAATCCGAAACACCCCTTGGTCTCTTCATCTCCACTGTCCAGGGACGATCGGCCGGATCCCATCCCAGACACCATCATCATCTAATTGCAATTGAGACAGGGGTTTAAAGAGGAAGAAAATGGTGACCCCTATGTGGGTGTTTGGGTACGGTTCTCTGATCTGGAAAGCAGGATTTCACTATGACGATCGCGTTGTTGGTTTCATCAAAGATTACCGTCGCGTCTTCTATCAAGGTTGTTGAAATTCTAAAGTATGGTTTCATTGATTGATTATGAATCCTTTCCGATTGATTGATTCTGGTAGGTAGCACCGACCACAGAGGCACTTCAGAGTATCCAGGAAGAACTGTTACTTTGGAACCTGCACCTGGGGAAGTTTGTGTAAGTCTTACTTTTAGATTAACTCAATACTTAGGCCCGTTTGGTTCGCGGAATTTTAGTTACAGTATTGATGACATTTAACTCCTTGGAATAGAAATGATATGGAACATCTAATCATGTTTTAATTTAGCATCCTAATTTCAACATTTGGGAATTGTCAAATTCAGTTAGTAGTGATTGTAGCTTCTCGAAGGTGTATGTTAGAAAACCAGTCTTGTGAAACTTATTAGATATTGGGTGATGAAAACAAGTGGAAGAGTAACTACGACCATATAATGGACAAGGGGACAACCATCATAGATTCATTTTGTTCGTGTAATTCATTCGATAAATAAAAAAATAACTACTACATTGTAGGTAAAATAAATTGCTTAAATTTACAATCCTTATTTGAGGTACACATGATGTAATATGTTTTATATTTACATTGTTCTTATAATTATTTAGTTGCATTATATTTATTATTGATGACTTTCTAACTTTTTATAGTGGGGTGTCGCTTACAAGGTGTCAAGGAAGGAAGATCAAGAAGTTGCATTAACGGTATTGCTGTCTACTTTTAAAGTTTATATATTCTTACTCTTTAATATCAATACTTTTGTGCTTACAAATGAAGGCAAACCGTTAATTTAACTACTTCTATTATACTTCATATTGTCCCTCCCACCCGAGAACAAAAAGTAACAACCTGACATACAGTTTAATAACAATCTGCTTAAATAGCAAAAGTTTTGTTAAGAAAGGCGCATAGTATAAAAATATTATTTTAGGGGTTTTAGATGTGTTTTAGGCTTCTTTAGGGCTAGTTTAAGTTGAATTTAGGCTTTTTAGAACTATGTATATGTTTTAGACATGCTAAAACCTGTTTTCGATTATTATAGCCTGAATTTGGCCGGAATTTTAGTCGGAAAGTGCAAAAAGTAGCCACAATCAGGTCGGAAAACCTTAAATTCGTCAGAGTCGCGCCCCAGGGGCCTTGACGGGCATTCTCTGCGCCTCAGCATTTAGGCGCGCGCCTCAAGCGCCTTTGACAACTATGAAAAATCCTACTACTGATTATTAACTACCTAAAAAATCCTGGACAAGACTTTGGAAAGACTTATGGTTGTGGACCAAAATTGTTCTTTCTAACATCACACACTACTAGCTAATCACCAAATAGGTTGTTTTTAATATATATCTTTCCAAAAATGGTTTAGTACATTGTTCCAGTTTTCTTGGGATATAATGAGTATAATGTTCTCTTTTAGGGTATTTTGCTTCTAAGTGAATATTCATATTTCAGTTACCTTCGAGAGAAAAACAGCTTGAAAGTTCTATACTGTGACATTTATCAACTATCTTCAAAACGGATCATTTACTTATTTCCCATTTCTAAGATCATTAATTACATATTTGGCCAAGCTAAAAAATCGATTTCATATTTCCCCTTCCTTTAAAATCCTTGGTAAAGAAAAGGTAATTTCGTAATTGATGGTCCTTCGAAAAGGAAATGTATCAATATCCCCTAGTAAAAATATGGTTAATTTAGTAATTAATGGTCCTTTGAAGAGAAAATGTATCAAAATCCCTTAGTAATAAGTGCAAAATAGTCATTCTATAAGTTAATTTTAATGAAATGAATAACTATGTTATATATATGTTTTCAGAAGGGAAAATATGTAATTGATTTTTTGTAGTGTGACACTCTCAATGTAGCAGTTAACTTGTACCTACAAACAAAACAAGGTGAATATATTGTAATTAGTAATTATGAAATTCAGCATAGATGTGATATTATATTCCATACACCTAAACATAATCACAAAATGAATATTTACATATCTTGTTTATCCAAAAGTCTGGTCTATACATGTACACAACACCGATATATATTTTTTTAATATTTGTGCATACCTAACATTATAAAATAAAGTTGCTGTATTGAATATTCATTTGAAGCTGAAGGTTTTTAATTAATGCAAGAAGTAGTTGGTATTTCAGTATCTAGAAGTGAGGGAAAAGCAATATGACCAGAAGGCGTATGTTGATTTCTTCAATGTAAGTCTTTTGATATTTTTTAGTCGTAAGTAGATATTTTTTTTTTCTCATATTATGTATGATAGCAATTGCATGCATTTCAGAAAGAGACGACGGCGCCTATTACCGGGGTAATGGTGTAAGTGCAATTCCAACCATTGATTTGATTTGATTTGTTATTGCAGTTGGTGGTTGAGATCATAACATAATTGTTTTTTTTTTTTTCAGATATATAGCCTCTCCAGATAAGGCGAATTCCAACTACTTGGGGCCGGCTTCAGTTGAAGAGATTGCTAAGTATGCGTTTTGTTTGTTCATTATTTCTTTTAAAAATTAGAAATCTTAAGGCTGTTTGGCAACTCCTGAATGGGTAAGTGCTGAATCAGTAAGATGTCTGAATTATTAATTGCTAAATCAGTAAGAGGTCTGAACCATTAAGAGGCATGATAATACTTAACTGTTTAGAGGAAAAAATGTCTGACCAATTCAGATAAGAGGTCTTAACCATTCAGATTCAGTATAATGCTTAACCATTCAGACATCTGCTCGTGAAACAAAGAACCATTAAGTGCTGAACCAGTAAGTGGTATGAACCATTAAGAGCCTGTTAAGAAGTAAACAAACATCCTCTTGTAATTTTCAGGCAAATTGTTCTTGCAGAAGGACCCTCTGGACCCAATAGAGACTACCTTTTCAACCTTGAAAAGACGCTGCTACAAATGGGTAAACATTTTTACAATCTGCTTTAATAAACTAGTTTTCTGCTTTAATAAACTAGTTTTATTTTAGGATTTCTTTTTTAATAATAATGTCTACGTCTCTCATTTGTAGGATGCAAGGACGAACATGTTATCAAGATTGCAGATGAAGTAAGAAAATTGATTGAGGAGTGAAATCTTGGGTTATATTAATCATCTCAAACAATGTCATTCTTGTTATCCATTCATTAAGGTACAAGTCTTGCATGTATAAGTGATGAAATTGTCCCCACATATTCAAACAAATTATAATGTACACTCGTAGAGTTAAATTATCAGCTCGTAAGTATAGAATCATGCAATGCTCTTGCAGCAGGTAACTTGCGTGTTTCTGAAACTTCACGGATTATATATTTCGGATATCAATCTAAAAAGTAATTAATATCAGGATCAGAATGATTATATATAAAAAAAAAATTAATGACCTTATGAACTTGTTACTCACTAAATTTGTGTATACAACTAATTGAGTTTTTCATCTCTAATTCCGATTGGTATTGATAGGCCTTTAGCTTTAGGATCTGCCCATATTCTAGCACCATAAAAAATGAGCAAAATTTAGTCATTTAAAGTTTCTGATAAATTTATCTGAGGAGGAAATTGTTGACTATTTTGCAAGTACTATACAGCTTTATTTTAATATCTTTCATGTATGTTATGCAACCTTTGATCATCCTTCATAGAGAGAATGAAGGGTATTTCAGGAAAACTTAGTCTATGCTCCAAGATTAGCTTAAAGATCATCATTATGCAAAAACAAAGAAAATTTTTGGACCTGAAATAATCAACCGGGAGTATAAAATTTATATTTTATAATTTTATAAGGATATCTAAAATAGATATATATGACAATTTTCATTGGAATATCAATCAGTTAAAAAATGAAAGTGATGAAGTAGCAATATCATGAAATTCACCACTCAATTTATCTTCCAACAGGAAATGGATCTGTTTGTAATCTTTAATGGTTTTAAAAGGCTGAATGTCTTCAAGTTTAATAAAATTCTTGGATTTAAAATTTTCTAGAAAATTTATGAAGTATAAGAGCAGTAAATCCTCTAAACACGTACCAATATTAGTACAATTATTAGATTCAAGAATTTATAGAAAATCTATCAGACTCAAAAAGCCCTAAATCTTCATAACGATATCAACTTCAGTAAAATTTATTAGAAATCAACTCTAAGCACCCCATCATTTGTAGTAATACCAAGATCCGTAATTTTACAAGCTTTAAGAAATTCTTGGATAATAAACACTTAAGAGCCCGAAATCCTCCAAACCCATATCAACATGAGTGAGCTTATGAAGTTGTTACTCACTAGCTTGGTACAGTGCTATCTTTTGATTTGTAATTAACATTTTATATCAAAATTATAAAATACTAACATGAGCATTAGCATCAACATCTACACCTTTCATGACTGTAACCACTTTCTCCCATGTTGGATTGCGAACATACCTGTGTTTATGCCCGGATAAAAACGACAGTAAATTACATACCACAAAATATTATTATTATGGGTTAAATCTTATGTATCTAGATGTGTTTTAATATTTTACGAATTATGGTATATAATTGCATAAGTAAGGATTCGTTCCCACAGTCATAGTAGGTGTTGAGACAATATGGTATATTGGTAGAAACTGAAACTTTTAGTAATAAAATCCAGCAACTTTTATTTAATGAAAAGTGATTTTAACATGATTAAGTAAAAGGGATTGATTGGGGGAATAAACACCACACCTTTTAAATCTAAAAAGTGGCATTTTTAATTTCAAGACATGTAAAAAGGTGATTTTTGGTGTAAATCCGAAAATGGACACGTTATAAACTGAGGATATAGTTAACAACTCATATTTTAAAATTTGGATTAAAGACATGGTGAATATTATAGTCATTGGTGACGAAAAAGCGTGCTTTAAAGCGATTTTCGGACATTTAAATGACTTTATTTTAAGATTAAGTTTTGATCAGGAAAATTGTGTATATTGGATGGTTATTATATGTGTTTTAACATACTTAAAAATTTGGGTTCAAATATGGGTAGTTTTATTCGAAAACTACGGGTAAATGCGCTTAAAAATGCTATTTTTAGCGCGTAATTAACATTGGAACTGTTTTTAAACAGGAAATTTTGTCCAAAATGATTATATATTTTATGTGATAATGTATTAGAAATCATTTTTGTAGGACCGAAATGATCGACATAATCGTTTTGACACTTAAGCTTAGATCTTAATGACTTGGCTATGCGAAAACTACACAGATCCTAGATGGCAAAAACAACTAGAACCACATCCATCGAGAATAAGACACAAAGATATAACGTTTAAGTTCAACTTTTAATTGAGGAAGACAACTGTTACACAAAGATTCATTTCGACAGAGTTTTGACACTTATGCTCGCAATCTCTCCTATCTGTGACAACAAGTCACCTCTATTTATTAGCCACTTTCTGATTCGTACAAATCATTTATGCAAATCAGTTGACCATACGAATCACCTGTTTGATTCACATGGTTCATACGAATCAATGGTTTCCAAATAGGAGCAACTGACCAACCATATCGGCTTCAACACCCTTATCGTCTCCCATTTCCGTTTCTTGTTCAAAACAACCACCTCTTCACTGGAACTTCGTCGTAGTTCTACCACCTAAAGAAAGGATTGAAGTTCTGCTCCATTTTCATCAAAGGAATCCTTTTTAGAACTTTGATTGACTTGTACTTTTTCACAATAATCAGCTTACTGGTGACCAAGGTTGACTTTTGATTTACCTTTGCAAATCTTAGGAAACTGTGACTTGAAGTTCTTCCACCTGGTTCGAAACTTATACCTGAATTGTCAGACGAACCTCCTTAAGTTTAACTTTTGACAAAACAAACCCTATAGTAACAAAGAACTGGGAAAGTTAAAAAAAAGTTAGTTTAAAGGTTAGAATTTGAATCGATTAATTTAATTAAAGGTTGTTTAGTATTCTCAGATAAATGTTGAAATTTGTAATTATTAATAATAATATTACGCGAATCCACGAAAGAATAATAGGTCGCAGTTCATTTCCGATTTGCCGGCGGCGAGTTGGTGGTGCCGTAAAAGGCATTTGGGGTAGAATAACTATACCCTCCGGTGGCTGTATAATCCCTATGATTATGATGACGAAGAAGACATATTTGGCGTGTGCTTCATCTAGGGTTTTTTATTACTCCGCCGCTACTGGTACGACTCTGTATCATAGGCTGATTCGTGTTCATGAACCTTCGGTTGTCCCGGTTCTTGACCAATGGGTTGGAGAAGGAAGACCCGTTGATCAACAAGATCTCCACAGGATTATTAAACAGCTCCGGAAATTCACTCGCTACAAGCACGCTCTCCAGGTTCTATTCTGCTCTTTAGTTAGTTACGAAACTGGATATTCTTTGTGATGTTTTTCTAACGAAATAGATTGGGTAGCTTGATGTTGTATTCCATTTGTCATTTAAATCTGATTTCCCGATTAAATTGAAAATATCCAGTTGCCCAGTTCAACTGTTGAATTGTATCCTGTTTCAGTGACCCATAAAACTTACTCTATTTGGACTTATATTGTTGTCTCATTAGCTTTTGCATTCCCGAATTTAACATCCTATAATCCTGATGATCTTAGACGTTTTAAAGACCATAATTGATAATTCTATGAACTGATCTAAATTAGTCATTGATCACAGTTGTTGACCAATTTTATTCTTTTAACTTTGGGAATCCATAATTTGGAAATACACACACAGACACTGCCTTTGTTACAATGTATCTTTGTGGTAGTTGTTAGCAGCCATAGATTAAACAGAGCAAAACGTAATTAAAATTAGACAGAGGTGAAGTCTTTTTTGCATTATTGTCAAATTTTCTCAACTTGTAGTTTACTTATGTTTACACGATCTTAAATTGCAATATTTTCTTGCATATTAACAGAATCTCATTTCTGGCTTTCATTACAGATATGCCAATGGATGGATGACAAATCATACCTTGATAATTCACATAAACATGCTCCAGTTAAGCTAGATTTGATATCAAAGGTTTACGGTCTGAAGCAAGCAGAGGAATATTTCAATAAAATTCCAAATGATTTAAACGTTTATGGCGCACTTTTAAATTGCTACGCGGAAGCTAGATTAATAAACAAAGCAGAAGCCACAATGCAAAAGATGAGAGACGTGGGTTATTCAGGGTCATTGAGCTACAATGTTATGATGGGTTTGTATTCTGTTACAAATAATTACGAGAAACTTGACCTTTTAATGGAGGAAATGAGTCATAAAGGCATTCATATTGATAAGTTCGCGTATTGTATCAGATTGAACGCGTATGCAAAAGCTTCAGAAATACAAAAAATGGAGAAGCTTTTATTGAGAATGGAAGCTGATCCAGAGGTCCAAATGGAATGGCATGCGTACACAACGGTAGCAAACGGGTATTTAAAATCAGGTGATAGAAACAAAGCACTACTATGTTTAAAAAAATCAGAATACCTCATAAAACCTAGTCAAAGAAAGTCGGCTTATGAGAATCTACTCACCCTTTATGCTAGCGCAGGACGAAAAGATGAAGTTTATCGCGTATGGAAACTTTACGAGAGTCTTGGAAGCTTTTACAATCATGGTTATCTTTGTTTGATGAGCTCACTTGCTAAATTGGATTGTATTGATGATGTTGAGAAAATATATCAAGAGTGGGGTGCACGGTATAAACACTTTGATTTCAAGGTTCCAAATCTAGTTATTACGATATACTGCAAAAAGGGTCTTCTTGAAAAGGCGGAAAAAGTTATAAAAACTCTTAGAGAGGGTGGAAATGAACCGAATGCATTCACGTGGTCTCGTTTGGCATTAGGTTATGTCAAAAATGATGACATGGAGAAGGCGGTGGAGACGATGAAGAAATCGATTTTGTATAGTTTTCCAGGGTGGACAGTTGACACTGCGACTTTGTCTGCTTGTTTGGATTATTTGAATAGTAAGGGGAGTTTAGATGAGGCCGAAGAAATGATCAAATTATTAAAGGAAAAAGGTCATTTATCGGAAGTGGTTTATAAGAGTATAGTGAAAAGTTTGTCGAAGGAATTGGTTATTGCAATCTAAAATATGTTATTAGTCGTTAATGATGAACCAATAATTGATTTCCAATAGATTGATTGTATGGCACATTTTGGACCAAATATGAGGAATGTGGTATGTTGATCAGATTTTGAAATCATCATTTTTTTGGGGGTTCAGTGTGAATCTTATCCTGCAACTAAGAATACGGTTTTGATTCTTGTCACTTCAAATGGTAAAATACTGAACACTTCACCAGTAGAAAATTACTTCTCAAATAAAGGCAAGTGAGAACCATGTATGCACATGTAACTCACCATATATAATACAAATATTAGAGTTGATTATCTGATTAAATGAATCATAAATGTCTTATGTATCACAACATGGTAGCTGGCAGGTTCGTATTAAACGATCTTTTAAGATGGGAGGGAGCAATCTTTAAAAATCACATAGCCAATTATTTCTAGTTGCATTTCTCGTTTTCAGATGAGAACAATTCCCAAAAATGTTTCAGTAAAGTGATCGTGCAGTTTTGTAAACACTTTTAAATCTCTTTCAAGCCCATATTGCCTCCGATTGCTTGCCCATCAAAGCAATGGTACATGTATGTTTTTCTTTCTCACTCTACCATTGCTTTCGTGAGCTCCCCCTTCATCATAGCATACGAGTTAACTGATTCGACCAAACTACATTTGCTAGACGACTCAGCTGATTGCTTTCCTTTCCAACTTGGTCTTGCTAGTGTTGCGTCTCCGTTGAGATCGGGAAAGTGATCATCAAGGTCGTTCCTAGATGTGTTGCCAAAACCCGATGATTTTCTTTTCATTCTTGAATAACCTGAGCTCTCTTCGCTCATCAATGGGACTTTGGAGTCATTTATCACGGGTCCTCACAACCTCCCATGTCGTGACATGAGTAAAACCTGCTTTTGTTTGTTGATTTCCGACTTTCTTCACTTTGGAATATAAACTTATTTTTACACAAAGCAACTTCTTGATCACCATCCAGTTTTTTGAAGCTTGACTCGGCCTTTGAATTTTTTGGTCTTACATACGGCTGCTTTGGCGTCTTCCTCTACGGCTCTACTTCTTCGCCATCATCATCCTCGAGTACAAAATGATGATCATGTAAGTCATAAAAAATCGAGAAGGGGCGTTCTTTACTGGACATGTGGCACATTTTCGTGGCGGGCTACAAACAGATAAAAAATTTGTTGATCTTGTAGTGAGTACATTGTACACGTATGGAAGTTGGGTTTGATGCATTTAGTAGAAAACTAGAGGCGGTGAATAGTTTTTTTTAAACTTGCTAATGACCTTTTAAAACTCTTTTTATAAATACAAGTTGTAACCAAATTATTAAGATAACTAACCAATCCCACATCATCTACTTAATCTGATCTTCAAAAGATGATTGAATGTGGGCTTGGAAATCAAAAGAGAATATTGTATTTTAGTATTTGAAAGTTAAAAAGTGGTTAAGTGGATGAATGAACAATTGTTCCTACTGAGTACGATGATGATGATGATGATGGTACAAGAAAAAAGAAATTTGTATTCTTGCAGTCGATTCCACGATCGGTTGGATCGACTGTGGGCGGGGCCTGATTATATTTTCTTGTTCTTTGTAATATGAACGTTATATATGGTCTTGTCTTGCTTAATCCTTCCTACTTCGGTCATTTTAACCACTCAAACAAGTTACAAACAAGATTTGATTTGATTAGTCAAAGTTTTGCAAGACCTTTGCAATTGTGAAAACTTTCACTTTTGTACTTTGTAACGGTCCGTATTTTTAACCCTTTAGTCAGTATTTTTTAAGATTTGGTTTGTATTATTTTTTACTCAATTTTTGTTTTTGAATATATACGTCTCAAGCATCAGTCCTTTTTTTTACAGTCCATATTTTTATAGTCACAGTCCGTATTTTTTACCCAATATGGTCGGTGGATATATAAAAAAATCGGGTGCGTGTTTTTTTTACGTTCTTACCCTTTTTTAGAACACATGGCGCTTTCTTGTTCCTTCCTACACTTCATACGGTTTTTACCCTTTGTACGTTAACCATCCTCTTATTACAGATAGATTTAATATATACATTGAAATACAAAGATAGAATTATTTTAAATATAAGGCTTATTTTAAGAGGAGTAAAAAGGATCTTAAAAAATCCATCAGCTCAACGGATTTTGAGTAAACTTATTTCAGCAACGTTGGAACCGGCTCATCAAATCCTAAACCCTAATTACTAAAAAACAATGACAAGCAGTAAGACACAATGAGCTCAAATCGTAATTTGATATACCTTAAAAAGCCAAATTTTAAATGTTAAACCCTTAAATGTAAAACCTAAAGATACCCTAAACTAAAATCTTTAAAACTACACCTTAAAAGGGCGTACCCGGTGCTTGACTTAGCTCCCGCTCTGCGCAGGGTCCGGAGAGGGCCGGATCGCTTCGCGATCTGATGTACGCAGCCTTACCCTGCACTTTTTTGTGCAAGAGGCTGTTTCCCACGGCT
>WOUH02000002.1:4240477-4266227 GCA_009936405.2 Stevia rebaudiana
GTGGACATGGGGCTACCAGTACACCAGTTGCTGTGAATGTTAATGGAACGGGCACTGGGACTGCAAATAGTACCCCTGCAACGGTGATTATTGATGAACACAACAGATGTTATGATTATAGAGCTTTTAGGAGCTGCAACCCACCACCGTTTGATGGAAAGAAAGATGTTGTTGGAACTCCCGAGTGGGTCCCAGAAATGGAAGCAGTGGTCAGGATCAGTATGTGTCGTGCTGATCAAGAGGTAATGTATGCTGCCCACTCATTTGTGTCTGAAGCATTATACTGGTGGGAAACTGTTAAGCAAGCATTGGGAGACCAAGTGGTCGCAAGTCTCCGATGGACTGATCTAAAAAGATGGTTATGGAGAAATTTTGTTCTAATAGTGAAGTTGAAAAGTTGGAAATTGAATTCATGAGATTAGAGGCAGGGACGATGTCTCATCGGGAATTCACAACCAGATTTAATGAGTTGTCCCGATTAGTACCAGACCTCGTGAATACGGAATAGAAGAGAATTAAGAAATATCTCCAGGCCCCTCGCTCGGAGGTAAGGAAGGTAGCTAGGACTGCGACACCACACATGTTTAAGGACACCAACCCCACTTGATTTGAACTCTTGGCAACATAATTGCAAGGAAACAAACATAGAACTATGCACCTTTATGACCTTTGTTGGCTAGCTTGGTCATTGACACTATAAATAGAAGTTTCAAGCTAGTAGAGATCTTGCCCCAAAGATCACTAACACCCACACTCTCTCTCTAAACTTTGGCTCTCTCTCTAGCCGAACCACCCATCACAACCAATCAGCCACCATCAACCACCATCCTAAACCACCATAACCAACCTTTTGTTGCTTGTTTTGATCATGTATTAAGAAGTTACCAAGAGTCTTCCGGTCTAATTAGTCTTAATCATCTACACTAAGCAAGTAAGCTCTACTACTTGCATTTTACTAACCATGTGTAAAGAAGTTAACAACTATAAACACACTCTTATAAATCTTGTCTAAAAATAATATATACATAATACATAGTCTTGGTATGATATTTTTATAAACCAACACACACAAATTACATATGCTTAAATGAAATTAATTAAAATGACTAGTTAGATTATAACAACACGAAACCACAAGCGTAAGCCAAGGGGTGTTTAATACCCTTAGTCTTTTAAGACGTTTGGTGAATTAAGCTTGTGTGAATCTTAAGCTACGAAACATTATCATTAGATAATTGATAACAATTGTGTGTTATAAAAAGATCATACCATATGACTAGAACATTATTTACAAATTGGTTAATTAACAATAAGTTGCTATAACTAGATGATATAGAATAAATCATAACATACACTAGGTTACGATTCATGAAACGTTAATATTTATTATTACATGTAAAATGGATCATATCATATACTATATCATCATTTATGGACTAATTATTAGCGTTAAATTACATATAATAATAAGTGATAAAAGAAATATATTGTAAAACAAAATAGTAAGAATTACGATGTAAAACATGTTAATAATTATACTATAAAAATAGTATTTATTTATGTTGTAAAGTTGTTTTAAATTGTCATCTCAGGGAATTTCTGATAGAATATAAAGGATTATTTAAAATGATAATAATCAAAGAATAAATCTTTAATAGATTGTCGTAAACCCTAAGAACGTTGAAATGAATTACAAAATAATTTACTAAAAATCGACGAAATTGCCGAACATTAAAAAATATGTGTTTTAACTCTTGACAAAGAAACTCATGGTTTGTTTATAAATGTAGTTTATCATATATAAATGTTTACACCTTTCGTCGCGAAGTCGACTTTTAATAGTGGAGGACTTTATCAGTTTAACACCACTGGAAGTCCTCAAAAATACACGCTAATATTGTTTATAAAATGCAACAACTCATTATAAAACATGAGAATCCACATCAACCCAAACACTAAATCAAACTACGAGATAAAACTCAACGAACGTCCATATAATTGTAGGTCTCGAATAAGACCATCCCATACAAGCACTCGGACGTCACAATTCATATCATCACTACAGTGAGTATCACGGCCCTATTTTTACTGTTTTCCTTGGAGGAGAATACATGCAACATATCATATTTTCATGGAAACATTATGGTTATCTGATTCATTTTGTTACATAAGCGGTTGCACTTACCATGCGTAAAGTCCCCTCAAAATCGGACCGTTAATTTCATCAGCTAGGTAATTGTGGATAGTACTATCGTGTTTGACAACCCCCACCCACGTTAGTCACGCTTACTTTGATGTGTTTGACAACCCCCACCCACGTTAGTCACGCTTACTTTGATTGTAGGCCAAAACAGGTGCATCATTAGCCTTATCCAGTCATGTTTGGTAAACATGACAGGGGATAACATAATCAGTCAGCATCGGTTTTGATGTGCTTATGGTAACATAAATCCAATGTTTGATCAACATATCCAATCTTATAATGTGATGTGGTCCACAACTATTTTACTCAATACTTTACTACACGATGTTAAAACCGGTGAACTCACCAACTTTATGTTGACTCAGTTTTCATGCATGTATTCTCAGGTTATTGATTTCTAGACATGATTAGTATTGCGCATGTATGGATTGCATCATCATAGGGACCGCATAATGATCGTTGTCATGCTTGTTGTTGTTATGTCCAATAAATTGTTAAATTATTAGATTCCGCACTTGCTTATTTGTAAACCGCTTGCTTCCACATCCATTGTGTAAAAAATTAGTCGCTTATAATGCGATAATCATGTATGATATTGTTTTCATCTAGTATTTGTTCATCTAGTATTTGCTTCCGTTACAACTAAAAGTCTAAAAGCATAGAGACTTAGGTGTTGTTTGTTTTTTGTGAAAAGATATTCAAACCTCTTTTGTCTATGTTGCGCAGATGTATTGGTCTGCAAAGTATTGGTTTTTCAAAATTCATTTCATTTAAATATGTTTGAGTGTCTTCTTCTTCTAGAAGACCTAGACTCATGTCTTCTAACCTTTTCCAACCCTTAAAAAAATACACACCCACGTTATCATCCTCTACCTTCGCCCAAACCCTAGACCATCGTTCTCTCATCTCACGCTCCCTCTCCGGTCGCCCATTCTACCATCGACCACTCTCTCGTCGCTCTCTCTCCGTTCCGCCACCATGCACTGCCGTTGGAGCCAACATCGCCACCATCCACATGCAAAACTCCGGAATGTCAATTAGCGTGCTTTTGGTTTCTTGAAAGGACAATTCAATATATTGAAGAGGATGACACCATTCCTGTTGGTTACACAACGGAACATCACAATTGCATGTCTCACGCTACATACTTTTATAAGGAAAGAGGGTTTGAGCGATGAGTTGTTTACACAATACGATCAACCAGATGTGTCGTTTAGAAATAGTCATGTACATGTTGATGCCGATGAAGACGAGGTTGAAGCACATGCAACTGCATCAGATAGGGAATATATGACTCAGTTACGAGACGAAATTGCTGAGCAATCAATGCAAAGTATGAAATAAATAACTTTAAAAAAATGTGTTTTTGTGCTTTTATGAATATTATTTTCAATGCTGTATAACTATTATTTAAATTTCAATGTTGAAGTACGTTTTTATGTTTAAGTCTGTTTATTTACATTTCAGTTTTTTCTGGTAGTCTGCACACGTTTATTCTGGCAGTTTGTAGACATTAAAAAACAAACAGTGTTCTTGCATATTAGAGATGTTTGGTCCACCTCTTCTTCTATAGATGTCTGCAAATGTGGTCCGAAGACTATATACATTTTACCTCTGAAAAAGCAAACACTTAGGGATTGTTTGGCAACTTCTGAACGGGTAAGTGCTGAACCAGTAAGAGGTCTGAATTATTAAGTACTGAATCAGTATGAGGTTTGAATCATTAAGAGGCAATATAATGTTTAACCATTAAAAAAAATGTCTGACCAATTCAGATAAGAGGTTTTAACCATTCATACTCAATATAATGCTTAACCATTCAGAGGCAGATGTCTTAATCATTCAGAAATAAGCTCACGAAACAACACAGTCTAAACCATTAAAAACTGAATCACTAAGAGAACTCTAAAACATTAAGAGCGTGTTAAAAGATAAACAAACAACCTCATTCACCAATGATCTCATGACCTTGTGGTTAAGAGGGAGGTGAGAAGCAAAACTTCTCTTGGAGGTCTTGGGTTCAATTCCAGGAAAGAGCAGGGCCGGCTCGACACTTTTTGGGGCTTGAAGTGGAACATAAATTAGAGGCCCTTTTTTTATGTTCATTGTTATGGTCTCTCTCCTTTATCCAGTGCAGGACCAACATAAAAATTAAAAAAAAAAGTAAAACAAAAGTATAGTTGGTGAAGTTAAAGTTTTTCTTGTTCGTTTTACTTTTTTAATGGGTATAAAAACATCTAATATACTTTGAACACTAGTTCTTTGTTTCTACTAGTTTCATGTTTGATGCATAAACATAATATTAAACAAATTACCTGATGAAAACCAAAAGCCAAACATGATATGACTCTTCAGAATAGTTCAAACCAGTAGATTAAGTTTTAAACTTCAAACCCACAAGTACAGCTACTTGAAAATATTGTTGGTAAAATGATCTTTGTTCCACAAATGTTCTTTTCTACTAAATAATCAGCAATATACTGATGTACATTTTCCTAACTCTGGAACAATGAAGAAAAACTTATTAAGCACGATCCATGAATTAATTCAATGTAAGTCCAATTATGTCTTGGTCATTCCACAACGATAAATGGTAAAATTTCAACAATTCAAGATATTATAGCTATGTATTAGACACATACTTTGTGCTTAATGCAAGATCAATTTACCACCTGGATGGATGCAACGATCTTTAGTAGATAGTCACTATCTCATTGGGATTGCAATGAAGGCGTGAAATTTCAACAAGAGGGGGGTATTGGGTCTTAAAAGACTGCACGCAAAAAAGCCTATAGTCAGCTAGCGATAAAGCAATATATGAAATTGTATGTTGAACAAGCATAAAACTTACGGTTAACAAATTTTTTTTACTCAATTTTCAAATGTTTACTTCTAATTTCAACATTAACAGCTCTTCCTGTCAATTAATAGAAATTTGTAAATCACTGGATTGCATTCCTAACTCTTTCATTTAGATCTCTAACCCTAATTTTCAAGAACACTATAGGATCGGGTGCGGAATAGATCTACCCGGATTTGTGAGAAATAAGCATATCAACAACATAGAAAGTTATGAAGATGCTTGGAGATAGTGAGGAACACAAACACGAATCTGAGATGATATAATGTAATGACTAAAAAGATAAAACCAAATGATTCATTAGTCAACAAGATTACATTACCTACCCTTCACTTGCTCTCAAACTTCTATGGATTCTTGAATCCATGGAGTTCACACCCTTACACACACTTGCTCAGTTGCTCTTCAAAAAGTGAAGAGTACCCCTTAAGTATGGACTCATGCCCAAAGTTCTAAACAATTTATTACAACAATAATAATAATAAATAATAAACAATAAATGCAAATATTATTTGTTGTTCGGGTCATCTTGGGTCAACGGTGCCTTCATAATCTCGAGTCTTCAGTGGCCCGTGCAATGATTCGTTGTTCCCAAATCAACGAATACACAATACCTCATGTTTACGTTTCATCTATCCAAATTAACCGTCGGGTCTTGATTTCTCTAAACCCAACAAACACACGATGTATTATGAAATAATTTCTAATCCAAACAACCTTGATTTAGGATCGGGATGAAATACCACACACAGTTGAAACACAAATAATTATTCTAACCAATTTAAATGCTAACTAAATGGAGAGAAATATCCTCACATTCGATTATACTGTGTTTTATTCACCAGATAGTTGATTACATTCTTGTTCATCGGTGGCCTTGTACAAAAATTTTCGTCGTGTAGCCTTCAATTAAACGTTTTACTACTTCTTTAGTTCAATATTATGCTTCAAACTCTTCTTCAATCTTGTTGAACTCCACGTACATTGCTGCTATAAAATCGATTGAGGGCTAATCAAATATGATGCCCTTGAAATTTGGGGGCCTGAAGTGAGTGCTTATTTTCTAAAGGTGAAGAGCCGGCCCTGGACAAAAGGAAATTAATAACTTGGGTGATACTAACTAATTGCATTTGTGCGATTAAAAAAAAAGGTACCTCTATTCTTTTTTGCAGATGCTCTTAAACCAAAGTTTACTAGAATCAACCAAAAAACAAGACCATTTTACCATAATCTGTTTAAGCAAGCCCGCTTAATTCGAAAACCAGCCAATATCATCTAAACTTCGGAAACTTTGAGGAGAATGGATCGGATTGACACAGTGCGAGAATTGCCTTTCCGTGTCGGGTTCACGGGTCACAGCGGCCATATTCGTATCGAGCCAATACCCTCTGTTCAACAATCCAGCCCTGTTAACTCACTACCGGAGTTTATACTTGTTAGTGTTCTATCTCGCTTTATGTTTCTCTCAAAGCTGAATTTAGTTTGTAGGTTTGGTTTTTATCGTAATCGAATGCCTCGTTCTCTCTCTGTAATGGCGTCTCATTCTACACTATATAGAAATCTTGTTTGGTTTGAACCAAACGAATTTCACAGAAGTGATAACCTATGGTGTTCACCAAAAGTGGCTTTTCGCCCATGGGGGTTTAAAGTTCAAGTCTAATTTTAAGATGTAGATAGATTAAAATAACCCTTTTGGTATTCAATTTCGTAAACAGAATTCAGTTTTTGGTCAAGGGCAGCAGAGCAAGATAATTTTTTAGAAAGCCTTGCAACAATGATTATAATTTTTGGGATTGATATTTAAATCTTTAAGCATTTTTGTTACCTCTTGTTTGTTATGTGTTAGTCTAGGTCAAGAAAAATGATATTAACATTTCCAGTTACTGTACTTGATTGGGTATTTCGTTCTTTACATTTTTCACATTTCTTTGGCTTTGTTCAAGTTAGTTTGGAAAGGGATTGTATTCCAAGCTACCCTATGTTTTTACTTTATTTTAGTTGGGACGTTGTGGATCATTCGATTCCATAAATTGAGGGTTAATTCACTAGTTTCATATATGTTCTTCCTATGCAAGAATCTTTCTCTAGTTGATACAGATGGTTAACAAAGTAGTTGTATTAATGGCTGTGTTAACAGACTTTTTTGATTTGACCATTTGCTTTGAATTTATGTTGTTTTGTTGACATTTTGTAATTTTGAATGTGTATGTTTCCAGCCTCCTGCATTTACTAAGGAAACACCAGAATCAATCAAAAAGTTCGTAGAAGATAAATATCTCTTCCCAAGATTGGATGATGATGTTTTTTGTGCAGAAAAAAGTGGAAGGCAGTGGGATTTTGACTGGTTTGACCAAGCAAAAGTTGACTTGGAGCCAACAATGCCACGCTCTGTTGTGGTACCTACATGGGAATTACCTTTCAGACGTTCATCAGCCCTTAACAAATGGGAGCCTGCATCCGTGCAGGTAATTGCTATTGCTATTAATATTGAATCTAGGATTCGTACTTCATCCTGATTATGTTTATTTAGTTATCTTATAAAAAATTAAGATTACTTATTTACCCCTCTTCTTGGTTTTAATACTGTTAAGAAGATTAACTACTGGTATTGTATACAATAACTTTTTTAAAACAAAAGTTACTAATGAATATGTTCTTGTAGTTGATAAAAGATAAAGTATCATTGTTTTTAGGTTGAATACTTCAGCAGTTCAACCATATGTAATAATATCTGTCTGTCTGTGTGATTTTATCCGTTAGTTCTTTGTAGTTCGTATAACTGGAAATTGCCAAATTCTGAAATACTTGATTATTGTTAAGAGTTTTGGAGGCTTTTAGCTGCCCCTAAGCTTAAAAGGTTATTTTAGGCGCGTTTCCTAAAATACTTTTTCTTATTTTTGAAATGATTGATAGCGCATTGCAGTTTGTAATCTCCTTTTAGCACCTGAAATAATATAATCGCTGGTTGCATCCTGTGGACATAGGTCACCTCGACCGAACCACGATAAATCTTCGTGTTCTTATTCTCGTTTACTTATTTTTCTCGTGGGTGTTTGGTGTTTGTGGTATCTCAACAACTGGCATCAGAACTTGGGTTATCGTTTGCTCACACCAGTCAAACAACACCGCTGTTCCTCGAATCGCTCGAAGCTAGGGTTCAATTGCCATCGGAATCCATTGATACACTCGTTTTAGTTCAGTGGTTTGTTGAATCAGATTTGAAAGGGAATTGCGAATTAGGGTTCCGTTTGTCTCCACGACCATCGTTATAGCTGGATTGGGGTTTCGACATTAGGAAAGTAGCCACCATTTGTGATTTAGGGTGATTTGGGGTTTTGGGTCAAATCCGCTTTTTTGAACCGATATTGCACCAAGTTGGTCTATTTGACTAGGTACAAGGCGGTTGTGTTGATTGGGTTCCGCCAGGCCGCCGTCAGTACTCTGATTGCGTGTCAGACCTGCGATTAGGGTTTGATTTGACTGAAAATCGTAGACAAACAGAGGAATTCTGCTGTTCGTATCTTCTTTTGTTGCTAACAGCTGCTGATGCTCTTTGAGTCAGAATTAGGATGCGTTTTTAGCATAGTTTATTTTTTAATTGTTTTGCAGAGTATCGATATCGCGAAACTGTTTAAAGATTTGAAACTTGGAATGCAATCTGACTGGTCAAACGGAAACCATAATCTGTGGTGGCTTATTGGTGGTTGGAATCCAATGGCAGACATTTGCGGTGACTTTGGTGACAAGTGTTTGACTAGTGGTGTTAACAGCCGAGAACCCAAGCTCTGATACTAGTTGTTGTGTATCACAAACACACAAACATGAAAACAATAAACGAACATGATGGTTTAACGTGGTTTGGTCTAAACTGACCTACGTCCACAAGGGCAACTAGGATATTATTTATTAGGTGCTACAAATGATTACAAGTACATGAGATCATATATATAGAGAAACAATATTGGGTTAACAAAATTAGACGGGTCCAGTTGGGGTTAGGGGCGGATGCTCCCTCTTCCCTCCCACTTGTTTTCTACCTGTGGTTCCGGCCCAAAGGCCTACACAACCTAACAACATGTTCAATTATAACTGATTATCTATTTGTGATTATTCTACATGCTAGGATCGCGTATCTCTTGATACGAATTAGATTCTACATTTAAACGTTTACTGGCAGAAACAATTAACGAATTGTATCGCGATAGAAACAAACAAACAAACAAACAAACATACCCAGTAAATATCCTACTTAAATTGTAGGGTCTGGGAGGTGTGAGATGAAGGCAAACCTAGAATATATTACTATTTTTGGAGGGACATGTTTTGGCTTCATGAATAATAGTATCTAATCAATAACTTTATATACAACAAAACAAGCCTAATCCTTTTGTTTTCATGGAGTTGACTAATTATGATGACCATGTAGGTCGAGGTGTCAGAACTAGTGGTAGAAGCAGATGATTCTATTGGTGTGCGGATTAGTGGACCTTCAAAGGATTTTGTGAAGGGGAGCGTTAATAATCGTCCATTTCGTCCGGGTGGTTTGGATGATTCTCAATCCATGGGGAGGATTTTTCCTAATGGTGCTTCAGATGGCGAATGGGTGCGGGAGCTCCTGACTGGTGCTCCTGCTCAAGTCATACCACCTAGCTTCAAACAAGGAACCAATCTTGGAGACCTCAAGGTTTTATACTTTACAATAGTAAAGGCGACTATTTGTTTTTATTATGACCGTGGGAACCCACTTACGTGGTAAATTCCTAGAGTAAGGTCCCCTACTAACTAGGGGGAACATGGGTGGTTCGGGTTGTGTATTTTTAACATGGAAAAATGTTTCTTTAATGCATTAAACTTTTTGAATACCTTTGTTTTCTTCAAAAAGCTCAACTTACCATTGAAATCTTATTTTAGCACTCAAAATATGTGAACCATTAACTTTCGACCTAAACGATACTATAATTACCCATTTTGCCACCTCCACTAGATATCTTTGCAATTTTAAAATTCATGTTTGGGATATATGGCTTAATTTATGGATTTTGTTTAAACTTCTGTAGGGACATCCATGTTCTTGGATCGTTTGTGAAGATCAGAGTTTGTCCAACACAACAGCTGAGGTAACGCCTGTCTTGATTTTTGCAATCAGGTGGTGGAATAATCTCATATTAATTTTCCCAAACAGAAGCCCACCTTTAAGTATTGAGTCTTTAAAGAATTACTTTAAGACATGTAATTAACAAATACTATAAGAGGGCCTTTGAAAATGTGAGAAAAAAAATCCTCCTACTTTTTAATTTGATAAATGGTTTAGGTCTTTTTAAATTAAAACCAGACTCATTTTAAAGGGTAGATGGGATGATGTTAAATAGTATTATATTTCAACTTGTTATTTTGCTACCTCTGCAGAGTACTTTATCTGTTCAGTTTGATGATTTATTTAAAAGAGCTTTGGGAGATGATGTTACAGAATTACCCACTGATGGTATGTGTCTAATCATAGTTTATTTATTTATTTATTTTTAATTTAGACTTTCAGGATAGTTATCTTTTGGTCGTTTTAATTTAAAGGATAATTTAGATTAATCTTTTGAAGAACTAAAGAGAAATAGACTTTGACCATATCAGTTATCAAATTTGTCAACTTATGTTTCATCTAGGATGGACCACGTGAGTACAATTAAATAGTAACTTACACGGAAACAAGTTGAAAGTCGCCCAAAGTGTATTATTACTTCTAAATTACTAAAATGAATAAGTTTAGTATTGTAGTTTCTATATGACATATAACACACTATCTGTGCATAAAAGTTGAATGTACTACAAATAGCTGTTGAAATGCAATTCGACCTGTATACTTTGCCACCTAAAAATTTGATTATTTTTATATGAAATAGGAAAATTTATGTATGTGAAACCAAAAAAATGCTCTATAATTGGTAGGCTGTTAATAACGTAACCCTCCTGTACTGCAAGTTTCATTGTTTAGGAGGTTAATAAGTAATAACATAATTTTTATGCAGGAGATGCATCAGAAATAGAAATTAATGTAATCGAGGCGGTTTCCACAAAATCCATTCCATTAGAAGCTGAAAACAAGTCCCCTGAATCATCTTTTATAGATGAGATTCTGTCAACAACTGGATCTGGAGGATTAACTAAAGAATTGGATAAGTCGGGTGACGATGGTCAAGAAAAGTCAAAGGAGGCAAAAGTATATTCAAGTGCTTTGAAAAAGGTTTGTTGTTGATGTTTTTGCTTAAACAGGTACTTTTTTGTGTTGTAGGTCTGGGCGGTCACCGGAGGTAGTGATGGAATTGCAGATCATTTTGATGAACTTGTTCCTGATATAGCTTTGGATTTCCCATTTGAACTAGATGCTTTCCAAAAGGAGGTACATGTAATTTTTTTACCTTGAAATTGAAGAAAACTTAGAAAATCAATCATAACCACTATTAATAAAAAAAATTTCCATTTTTTTTCTTCTATATCTTTTAATTATAATGTTAGAAATGTAACAAAAAGAAAAAAAATTTAAAAAATTATATTGCTCATGCAATTACATATATGTAACTTGTATGCGGGTAAATATAGTATGAAAACCCTCTCGAGTTGAGAAAACCCCGGAAACTCTAAAGAACTCTCGAAACTCTAAGTTTAAAAAATTATTAAATTAAAAAAAAGGCTCACTTTTAAATGCAATTTTGTCTCTCTTTATAAAAAACAAGAAAATGTGGCGAGTACTTTAAAAAAAAAATACCCCAAAAATAAAAAAAAAATCTTTTTTTTTTTAAATTCAGCGAAAAATGTGCTACATTTTGTAACATTTACATATGTTACAATTCTCTAAAATTTGTAAAAAATATTTTAAAAAAACTACTCGGCACTTTTATATAATATTTTCACCAAAAGTCTTAGATTTTAATGTATAATTTATATAAAAAATATAAAGTTGTAATAATTAAAATTTCGAAAAAAGTCGTCGTTACATATGTTACAAAAAGTGGGTTTCGGGGGATTTCTCAACTCGAGAGGGTTTTCATATTATCCACCCCGACTTGTATGCTATATATATGCACATTGTATGAATTACATGTATGGATCTTTGTTAGTTACATACGTAACTTTTTTGTTACATATACGTAGCTTCGTGAGCTACATATTTTTTTTTCAACTTTTTTTTTTGTTTATTGTATTTATAAACTTATAAATTAAAGTAATGAAAACTAAAATTTTAAAAATTTCATTGATTTGAAAAGTTTTCCAAGTTTTCTCCATATTTAGGAGTTTTCTCATGATCCCTCCCCTTATATATATATATATATATTACAGGCTATATATTATCTTGAGAAGGGGGAATCAGTGTTTGTCGCAGCTCATACATCAGCAGGGAAGACGGTTGTTGCAGAGTATGCATTTGCACTAGCATCTAAAGTATGTTAACCAGAAGTAACAATTAATTATGAAATCGGATTTTGGGCGTTGATGTAATAGTAATGGATGGTTGTGTTAATGCAGCACTGCACAAGAGCAGTATATACTGCTCCCATAAAAACCATCAGCAACCAAAAGTACAGGGACTTTTCTGGAAAATTTGATGTTGGGCTTCTCACAGGGGATGTTAGCTTGAGGCCCGAGGCTTCATGCCTCATCATGACAACTGAAATATTAAGATCAATGCTTTACAGAGGAGCTGACATCATACGCGATATTGAATGGGTAAACTCATTCTAGAGAAGCTTTTTGTAACATGTTAGAATGTGTATTTTTGTTTGGACTTTGTAAATAACTATGTTAATTTGTGGGGAGTAGGTTATATTTGATGAAGTGCATTATGTAAATGATGTTGAAAGAGGGGTTGTTTGGGAAGAGGTTATCATAATGCTTCCAAGGCATATTAATTTTGTTCTCCTCTCTGCCACGGTAACTCATTTTACGTTATATATTTCCTTTTCTTTTTTATTGACATTATTGACTTGTGTTGTATTCACAGGTTCCTAATACAATTGAATTTGCTGATTGGATTGGTAGGACAAAACAAAAGCAAATCCGTGTAACTGGGTAGGTAGCCATGCTCACAAAATGAATGGTTAAAAAACGACATTGCAAACATCGAGTAATTTGTTTTTGTTTGACAGGACTACAAAAAGGCCAGTTCCATTAGAGCACTGCCTTTTCTATTCCGGAGAAGTATACAAAATCTGTGAACAGGAGAAATTTATATCCCAAGGGTTGAGAGCTGCTCAAGACGCACATAAGAAAAAAGCCATGATGACAATTTCCAACGCAAGGGGCAAACCAAACACTCCCCAGAATTTTCTTGGCACGGGTCGCCCCAATAACAATTGGGGCTCCAGAGTTTCTGAAAAATCTGTCTGGTTGTCTCTTATTAATAAGCTGTCAAAGACGTCCCTTTTACCTGTATCTTTCTTAACTTGCAATGTTTTTTTTTTTATTTCATTTCTCTGGATTTCACAGATGTTTCTTGTTTTTGTAGGTGGTCATATTTTGTTTCTCAAAGAACCGTTGTGACAAATCCGCTGACAATCTGCGTGAAACTGACCTCACAAGTCGATCTGAAAAAAGCGAGATTCGTATTTTCTGTGACAAAGCGTTTTCTCGTCTAAAAGGATCTGATAGGAACCTTCCGCAGGTAATGATTTTCCATATTCATACACATGAGTTGCTTTTCTAAACTTAAAAAGCTTCTACTTATTATTTTTCAAATTAAAAAAAAATGGAACCAAACTGGCCGGTACTAAAGAAAGATTGTATATTTGTCAATGCATAATAGATTGTGAGAGTCCAAGGTCTTCTTCACAGAGGGATTGGTGTACATCATGCTGGTCTGCTCCCAATTGTGAAGGAAGTTGTTGAAATGCTTTTCTGTCGTGGCGTTATTAAGGCAAGTTTCATTTTCCTTATTTCTTTTTATTATTTTCTGGTGTTAATTAGTCTGTGTTGTTAATTCTCTAGATTTTATTTTCAACCGAGACATTTGCAATGGGAGTTAATGCCCCAGCTAGAACGGTGAGTCATGACAGTAAATTGTTTCTTTTGTTTATTTATTAGTCAGTCTGTTAACCTTTTTTTTTTGTGTATGGTGGCAGGTCGTATTTGATAGTGTAAGGAAATTTGATGGAAAAGAATTTAGACAGCTTTTAGCAGGAGAATACACACAAATGGCAGGGCGTGCTGGCAGGAGAGGACTTGATAAGATTGGCAGTGTTGTTGTCATGTGTCGTGATGATATTCCAGATGAGTCTGATTTGAAGAATCTTATAACTGGCAGTGCAACCAGACTTGAATCTCAGTTTCGGTTGACCTATATAATGATCATGCATCTCCTTCGTGTTGAAGAACTAAAGGTACACACTCTTTATCCCACAAACTCCGTTATGTGATTGCTAAAATATTCATTATAGGTGGTGTTTTCGAATAATTACACAAGGTTTCAGCAGACTAGGGTTTATTAGTAGTTTGAGCCCACATCCCGGTTAGGTTCTTTGTTGTCTCTAAATATTGTAATCTAACTCGGCCAGTTAGTTTTATTGGGCTAGGGTTTATAAGTATGAGCCCACTTGGATTTTTAGGGTTCTTTTTGATCTTTATATGTTGTAGCGTAAGTATTCATTCAGTTTTTCATAAACTTACACTTATACTATTTGAGGTTATATTAGGTGGATGATAAAGGTCTAAGTGTTTAACAAACATTTAAATTGATAGAATTACTAAATAAGTAAATAGGACATATATGTGCAAAGAGACATTGTTTGAAATATACGAGTGGCCATATTCATCATCATCATCATCATCGTACTAAGTATCTCCCAACTAAAGGTAGGGTCTGCGGAGGGTAAGATGAGGACAAGCCTTACCTCTAACTCGTAGGAATAGAGAGGTTGCTCCGAAAGAGACCCCCGGCTCATAATGTCTGATTAACCGTCAACCCAACGCTTTTTAACGTAATTTTTACAAAAATAAGTAAAATAACGTCAAAACTAGTGCAATTGTACTTTTTGCCCCTCGATGGTCTACACATATATAAATTATATGCGCGCACTGCAGACGAGGCGCTGAAATATACGAGTGAGATTCCATCAAATAAGTTTGATAAAATGGGGTGAAGAGGTAATTTACTCCCATGACCTAGATAATTTGAAACTCTATTGTAATTTGTGCTTCTAATTAACCATGAAAACATGAATCTAAGCACCACTATAGTATAATATGAATAGTACCAACATTAGACGTGTTAGATAAGTAACCAAGTACAATTATTGTCAAACAACAATTAGTAAAGTGCTTTCACCTCAATTTTGACATGCTAATTGGACTTAACTACCCTCTAATAATAACTAATAGTCATATTTGTCTAACATTCCCCCACAAGTTGAGGGCGGCGAGCGACCTGCAACTTGGACCTTACAAACATAAATAGTTGTGTCGGAAGATCTTTTGTGAAGACATTAGCAATCTGATCATTTGTCGAAATAAACGGAACTTTAAGCTTGCCTTGAGCTACCTTTCCTCGAACGAAGTGAAAATCCACTTCCACATGTTTAGTACGAGCATGAAAGACCTGATTAGCCGAGAGGTAGGTAGCACCTAGGTTATCACACCATGACATAGGAGGAGTCTTTGTGATAATGCTAAGTTCACATAGAAGAGCTTCAAGCCAAGCTATCTCTGCAATTGTATCTGCCATCGCTTTATATTCGGACTTAGTAGAAGACCAAGAGATAGTTTCCTGTTTACTTGCATTCCATGAGATCAAATTGGACCCCAAGTATACGACATATCTTCCCGTGGACCGACGGTCGTGGGCAGCCGACCCAGTCAGCATCCGAGTAGGCCTTTGGAGATTGCTGCCAATGAGCATCAATAAAGGTGTGTAACGTGGAACAATAGCCATGGCGAAGAAAGATGTCAAGATCAGACGTGCCGTTTAAGTAACGAAGGATGCGCTTGACGACAACTAACTGGTTTTTGTTGGAGCATATATAAACTGACAAACTTTATTCACCGCGAACGCAATATCCGGTCGTGAAAGAGTGACATATTGTAAGGCGCCTACAACCTGACGAAACTGAGTAGGGTCAGTTAGAGAAGGGTTGTCACCCAAAGTCAAATTTTGCGAACTACTCATTGGAGATGGAATTGTTTTACACTCAGATAACCCATTACGGTGAAGTAGTTAAGAAATATACTTTCGCTGAGATAATATGAGATGTTTTCCATGACAAACTACCTCAATGCCAAAAATAGTGTAATGCTCCTAGATGTTTGATGGCAAAAATGGTTCCAAATTTTGTGATAACATCATTAAAGGCATGATCATTGTTTCCGGTGATAATGATGTTGTCAATGTAAATGAGGACATAAACGAGTGTACCATTTTTCTTACATGAGTCATTGACATGATATGCTTCCGAGTAATCTAAGCTCGACAAGTCTGGAGTGACAGTGTTGGACCCAGTGTCGACAAACCATGTAGAGCCCGAGTCTGAGAAGTTTGTATAGTTGACAAGCAGTGGTGAACGGTTAGAGCCCAGCTGATTTGGGCGGGATATGTCCAATCCCGCATTGGTTGCAATGACAATAAACTGTGTTTTGGGTCATGAAACCTTTTCTGGAAGAAGAACGGTTGTTAAATTTGAGGTTTGAGTTGCCACGTCTATATCCTCAGTTGTTAGAGGTGAGCATAAAAAGCTTGTGGTTGGGGCTGTTGTGATGCCACTGGATCAAGTTGATAACCAAGATGTGATAAGAATGGCTAATTGTGACTCGGTTGGAGATGCACGAGTGAGCCTTTTAATCAATAAGGCCTTGCAATTCACTGAAGCTAACGGGATGAGACCGGGCAAAAAGTGTTGATTTCAAACCATTATATTCTTCTCGGAGACCAGGTCCTTGTCTTTAATAGGTTCACGGATGTTTTTTGAGGATGAAATCATTCTTACGTGTGGATATCCAATGAAGATAACTCGGGTTATCAACCGAGACCGTGTCTTTGGTTGCTGCTGTTTTCGGTGGAGGACACCATCAACATGACTGAATAAATTATTGGAGAATCATTGCTTTCCAGTATAGGCGAGAGTTGTGTGAGGTTTACTCCACGGTGGTGATGCTGCGGTATCCTTGACTCGTACCAAGAGAAACCTTAAAATATTATTATTGATTGATTCATAATATGCATACAATGATATCTTAATAAAGATTATAATATTACACTTAACTACCCATCTAGTAATAACTAATAGTCATATTTGTCTAACAGACTTCATAAATCATTACTAAAACCATTCAAAAATCCAAATTTGAAAATATTTAAGTTAACTTTCTCAACGATGGATGGTTTTAGTAATTTAAAAAGATAAAATTCAGTGGTGAAAGTAGAAATGAAGTAAGGTATATTGGATATTTACTTTAACTTCTTTCTTGTTTTTACCTGAGGGTTGTTTGGATTTGTAGTTGAGTATTTGGGAAACTCATTATGAGTATGATACTTGTTTATTAAAAACTAATTATCAAAATAAATGTAATATTAATAATTTATAGGTTTAAACAACTGATTCTAATTCTTCAAGACGTAATAATTGAATTAAAAAAGCATGTATGGATTCTCCCATAAGGATTCTAATGCTAAACGATTATCCGATTTTTGGCAAACACTTTAGGTGGAGGACATGCTGAAAAGAAGTTTTGCTGAATTTCATGCTCAGAAAAAACTACCAGAGCAACAGCAATTGCTGATGCGGAAGCTTGCTCAGCCAACAAAATCTATCGAGTAAATTAGTTCTGATCTTCATCATATGTTTATCACAATGCATGCATATACACTTGTTCAAATCAAAATAATCAGCAAGTCAAATATTATTACAAAAATCATAGCATTCAAGTAATAAGCTGACTTAGGAGGCTTAAAAATACTCTTATCATTTTACTGGTTAACCTGCATGCATAAGTAAAAGAGTGTGAGGATTAATTATGTTTTGATTTTTAATTAATATTAATATTAATATTAATCTGTTGAGTAAAAAGGTGCATAAAAGGTGAGCCAGCAATTGAGGAATACTACGAGTGGTACTTGGAGGCTGAGATGTATAGCAACCACATCACCGAGACAGTCTTGCAGTCTTCCGTTTCTCAGCCTTTTCTTATGCCTGGAAGACTCGTGGTTGTCAAATCCCGATTCGTGAGTTTCTTTTTTTATAATCATTTTTCTAATCATCCAATTTCAATATAAAGAAAATGACGTAGAACCCTGTAATTGTAATTGTAATTGTAATAGCAGGGTCAGGGTCAGGATCACTTACTTGGTGTCATCTTAAAGGCACCCACTTCTGTTAACAAAAAGTTTATTGTTATGGTTCTTACACCGTCTTTACCATCAACGTTACAAAATAACAACGATGACCCAGAAAGCAAAACAACTGGTGGTCTTCAGATATTAAAGCCAAAATCAAAACGCGGTATGGATGATGATTATTACTCTTCTGCCACCGCACGTAAGGGATCAGGTGTTGTTAAAATTAAACTTCCCCATCGCGGTACTGCTGCTGGAGCTAGTTATGTAGTAAGAGAAACGGATACTAAAGAATTCTTATCCATTTGCAATGCCAAAATCAAGATTGATCAAGTTGGGCTTCTAGAAGATGATAGTGCTGCAGCTTATTCTAAAACTGTTGTTAGTCTTTTAAATCAAAAAGTTAATGGAAACAAGTATCCTCCAGCCCTTGATCCAGTTAGAGGTATATAATATTTCTCGCAAACCATCTGTGTAATTAAAAGTTGCTGAATTTTGGGTTTTCCAGATTTGAAGCTGAAAGATTTGAGTTTAGTGGAAGCATACAACAAGTGGAACAACTTACTGCAAAAAATGTCACAAAACAAGTGCCATAATTGTATTAAGTTGGAGGAACACATCAAAGTAGCTGGAGAGATTAAAAAATACAAAGACGAAGTTAATACATTGAAGTTTCAGATGTCAGATGAAGCACTTCAACAGATGCCTGATTTTCAGGGTCGTGTATGTGTAGTATCCTCCTCATTTTTTATTTTATTTTTTGTTAGGTGATTTTTGTATTGATATCTTGGAATGCAGATCGATGTGTTGAAAGAGATGGGTTGTATAGATAGTGATCTTGTGGTTCAGATTAAAGGACGAGTTGCTTGTGAGATGAATTCAGGAGAAGAATTGATATGCACGGAATGCTTATTTGAGAATCAGTTGGATGGCTTGGAACCGGAAGAAGCTGTCGCCTTAATGTCCGCTTTTGTCTTTCAGCAGAGGAATGCTTCTGATCCTTCACTTACCCCCAGACTTGCACTAGCCAAACAAAGGTCTCTCTTTCTTTTTATTTATTTTTTATTTTGTGGTTACATTATGCATCTATCAACCCGATGATATAATTTTCACTGTGAGGTAGGTTGTATGACACCGCCATCAAACTTGGGGAGCTTCAAGCACATTTCAAGATACAGATCGAACCGGAGGAGTATGCGCGAGAGAATCTCAAGTTTGGACTTGTTGAGGTCGTTTATGAGTGGGCAAAGGTTCTCTCTCTGTCTCTCCTTCACACACATACACATAATAACAAAAGAGAAAAGAAAATCTTTGATGTGAACTTAAAGATGAATGTTTTTGGATATGCAGGGAACTCCATTTGCAGATATATGTGAACTTACGGATGTGCCTGAAGGGCTTATAGTAAGGACAATCGTTCGCTTGGATGAAACTTGTCGGGAATTCAGAAATGCTGCAGCAATCATGGGTAACTCGGCGTTGTACAAGAAAATGGAAGCTGCTTCAAACGCGATCAAACGTGATATAGTTTTTGCTGCTAGCTTGTACATTACTGGCTTGTAACAGAAAAAAGGATTTTTGTGCATGTACATTGATTGACTACTGTACACTAATTTTTATGTTTTGTTCGACTATTAGTTGATATTCATCATGATTATGTACGGATAAGATGCTTAAATTCATGATTGAAGATTGATCTATGCCTTTCTTTGTTTCTTCTGAAATTCAAATAGATGATGTCACCTTTTGGAATTTGGTAGATGGTTGGGCGAAACAAGATTTGGAAAACACACATATATCATCATCTTGAGTAAACTCTAAAACACTTTATCATCCATTTCATCACATATCGTATTTATCTCATTGGTTGAAATAAATAGTTAGATAATATATTCAAATATGTTCAATATTTGAAAGTGAAATTTTAAAAATTGAAATTGGCAGAGGACGGTTTGTTTCATTCTCATTTGTTTTTTGACTGTTGGGATTCAACTCCTCATGTCGTGTGAAACTATTATATGTTTTGATCAGTAATATTGTTATGGAAGTTAGAGTTCAATGGTTGATGGGATAATTCTGAAGCAATTTAATTTAATACTATTGATATGACCCAACTTGTTTAAAACAAAATTTAATTTGAAACACAAAGCAACTGAAACCAACGTAAATAAGGACTAAATGTAAATATTTGACCATACTCATCTTCGTAAAAGTTTTACGTCAAAATGTTTGATCAACTCCAAATTTTTCAGAAACGCACATAAAATAAGGGTGCATGAAAACGTATTATATTTGACACTGGGATCCACTTTTGTTTTTGTTAAGAGAAATAAACCTATTATTAATAACTAAAGTATTTGTAAAAACGGAAAAAGAGGAAAAAATATGTTATGGGTTAAAGTATAAGAAAGAAACATTTAACTAAATAAAAAATATTGAAAAAGCACAAAAAAATCCATTGGCCTTGACTTGAGAGTGGAACGCGTGACCTCTCAAATAAAAACAATTATCCAGACAAAATTTAAACAAGCTCACATTTGTTAAACTTATAGTAAAAACCTAGTTAACAACTCAAAATATTGTGAAAAAGCAAAGAAAGAAAAAGGTAAAAAAAGTTGGAGGAATAAGACAGGAACATGTGGACCAATAGACTTTACAATTTAAGGTATAATTAATTATATTCAAAATTAAAAGTGAAGAAATAAGTTATTTGTAAATTCACGTGTTATAATGTATTTGTGCTTGATATCCCCTTATTAAAACACTGAAATTACCCTGAAATCGATAACACATATACAAAAAATATGTTACCTCACTGTCACTGTCACTGTCACTTAGATGTCAAAACCTAACTCGTCTCTCGTCGTAAAAATGACAATCTCTAAATGAAACGCATGTGCATTGGTAAACACAGAGATGATCTCTAATATCAAAACCCAAATAAATAACACGAACGTAAACCGTAAATGAAACCACCGACGCAAGAGTGAAGAAATATATTTGTATTCGGACAATATAGTACTTAAAGAACAACGATTGTTACTGCATCGTAAACTTTTTTAACATGCCCCATTGTAAAAGTGGGTGTCATCCCATCCTAAAAACCAGAAATGTATCTCGTCACAAAAACAAGCGTCAAGAAACTTGAATACAAAACAAAGCGTCAAAGTCAACAAAAGTTAAACTTGAACCAAAACCTAGAAAAAGATAAAAGAAACAAATAAACAATATAGACTATTTTACAAAAATATTCCTTTATACTTAGCTGTTTTATAGAACTCGTCTTTTTAAATAATAATTATAGGAAAGATCTCTTTTTTTTTTTTGAAATTTCTCACGATTTGGTCTTTTGAACTACCAGATGTTAAGTTTTTTCAATTAGTTTAAAGTAAATGATCTTTGCACTTACTTATAAAGGCACCTAAAATGTAAGGAAAAAATTGTCAAATTCATAACTAAGTGAAAAACTTAACTTCTATTGGTTTAAAGGTCCATAATAGTGAAAATTTTTCAAAAAAGAATATTTGATGTAATTTATTTTTGAAAAAGACGAGATCCATAAAACAACTAAATATAAAGTAGGATTGTTATAAGAGTTAATTGCATAAATGACACCTATGGTTTGATCCTATTACATGTTTGGCCTCTAGGATTGAAAATTTTCAAATTTAACCCAAACTTTAGGATACGGGTTGCAGATTTAACCCATAGCGTTAGAGCTCGTCAATTTTTAACGGATTTTATGAGCACAATTTGGATTTTACATGTTAACCCTAATATTATATTACCTTACTATTCCCTCATCGCCTCTCATTCACAACTACTAAGATGAAGAATTTCACACACCAACACAATTTCCAAGCAGGTCATTCTTCATTGTATGAACATGGTGAGTTATACTCCAATATCCAATCATTCAATCTTCTTTTTCTAATCACCCTTTTTTTTTGAAAGGTAGATCTCATTAGAAACAAAACTCCAACCTGAAAACCAGGCAGGAGGAAGAACAAAAACAAAACAATCACATAATCACAAATTTACACCAATTGGTCCAAGTGACCGAAGAGTACCAATAAGAGATAATGATGATACCTTGAATAACTACCTTCTCAACGTCCTTTTTCCCACAATAGTTATGCAAAAGAAGGAGATCCCTAACCGAGAACGCAAAGATATTAGGGATACGACACCACGTACTGATTTTTTGCCATAACACCGTCGAAAAACCACAGGCAGTAAAAAGATGGCACGTCGACTCGTCGGACTCGTTGTAGAAAATGCATGAGGCATAATCAATGACAATGCCCCTTCTAGAAAGAGCCGCAGTAGTCGGGATACGATCCATCTCAGCTCTCCACATGAAGACCCTGCATTTGAGGGGAACCAGTTGCACTGATCCATTAGAATTTGTCGCTGTAGTCAAGGCTATTGATCATCAGGTTTTTAACTGCCGCGACGCTGAACGCACCCGACCCGTTCCCAAACCATTTCCATCCATCGCGCCTGTCAGAAAGCGTAACAGGAAGAAGCAAAGATTGGAGATCGGACAACTCCTGTCTTTCCGCTGTCAAATCCGGATCATATCTCCACAACCACAGACCTTCTCCCTCTAAGCGATCACGAACCCTGCAAGATTTCACAATTTCTAGACAGAAAAGGTTAGGAAAAATAAATTTGAGAAGAATATCAGTCAACCAAGGATCCAGCCAGAACATGATCTGGGCACCGTTTCCCACCAATCCTTTGAAGAAGTTGCAGGTCGGAACCCTGCCAACTTGCGTCTTAGAAATCACGGAAACAATGTTGTTCCAGGCACCACTGATGGAACTATTTACCGGAAGAAAATCCCACCCCGACCCTCCCTCCAGAATGAAGGGTCCCGATCACCTTAACCCACAAACTCCCTCTTTCTGTTTTGAACCTCCACACCCATTTAGAAAGAAGAGCCGTATTTGTGACAACCGTCAACTTTCAGGTCCGTCTTTGACTTAGTCGTACGTACATTTATACGTATTATATGTTAAATACGTGAACTATGATCCTATTTGCTTATATAATTAAATATATATATAAGTAGGACATGTCTAAATAGACGACAACATGACGTGCAAACCTCAATTAGTAAACGAATTTGATGCCACGACACAAGACGTGAAAATCTTGTTGCGTTTTAATTCGGGTTAACTAGTTTAGACTTAACGGATAATAAAATCCATGGCACCGAACGCCGGATATCCGTATAATATAAAACGCGAACAAAGAACATTAATAATTGTCACGATTGATTAATGAACTACTCGACAATTAAACCAACCTCTTGACGACAACAAGGAATCCTCTCGGTCAAACATGAACTCCTCGATCATTTTAATCCCTTGTTCGAACAACAAAAACCATACAAACAATGATATGCTTATTCGAACAAGCATATGAAATAATCTTTTTAATAACCACTATTCGAATAAACAAATATATATACATACCTTGAATAATCAACTTGTTTCGAACAACAAGATTACACATTCGAACAACCATACAATCAATCTTTTAATAACCTATTCATTCGAACAACACTTATCCCTTTTAATATATTTGCCATTCGAACAACAAATTTATGCATATCTCTTTCGAACAGCAAATATATATTATCCTTATTCGAACAGCAAAGGATCCTTGTTCGAATGAAACAACACATATTCCTTTTAATATGTATACTTATTCGAACAACAAATATAGATATATGCCTTTCGAACAGCAAATGATTCTTTTAATATATAACCACTGTTCGAACAACCAACATATATATATCATTCGAACAGCAACCAACCCTTCGAACAATAAACCCATTCGAACAACGATTAATCCTTCGAACAAACAAACAACTCAACTCATTCGAACAGACAATACAAACTTAACAATTCAAGATCTGGATAAGTGAAGATCTTTGTGTGTACGTTCAAAACTAATAATAAAATAAAGGGACCATACTTACACTTTGACAAATCCACTATAAGTATGGAACATTACCAACTCTATCATTTCACCTCACCAACTTACCTTTTCTCCCATCTCGGCAGAGACTCTCCCATCATTTTCTTTGTAAGTTGTTCTTCCAATCTTCCAGAAACATTATTTTAAAACCTCTCTTTGATAATAACAAAGAACTATGGAAACTCTTTTTCTTAGTTTTCTCACAACATCAACCATTTGAAGATCTAGCCACCTTGTCCAAGTATTTTAGTGCTTTGATTTAAAGGGTTCAAGTGTTGGAGTTTAGTGTTCATCACCTCAAGTTCTACCATTCTCATCATCTTCTTTATTATTCTGGCTTGGAGTGGGTACAATCTCTAACCTTCATTTTCTTTACAAAATCTTAACACTTGATGTGTGGGGAACCTGCATAATTTAGGGTGTGGTTGAGAGTGGTTGTGAGTAGATGAGAGAGAAATATTTGGGGTTTGGATGTTTTTCCCCCAAAGTTAGGAAAAAAATATGGAGATAGGGATTTTGGTGTATGAGAGAGAAAAAGTAATGATGTTATTTTAATAGTTTTTTAAAGTGGTTGTGAGTTAATGAGAGAAAAAAAGATAATGATAAAGGTACGCAAAAGTATTATTTAATTAGAAAAAGTACAAATGGGAATGGGGAAGCTACTGTGAATGCTTTAATGGGTTAGTGAAGGGTTCAATTTGAGTTATTAAAATTAATAAGAACTTGTTTAATACGTGTCAATGATGAGTATGGTTAGCTAATTAAATTTAACAATGGAGTTGATCTTAATTTAGATTGAGTTTATATCAGTAGTTGGTTTTTTTCAACCTGTGTTTATAAGTTAGAACTAACATTTATAACTTAAAAGTGAATTGAGGACAGATTATTGTAACTGCAAAATTTTAGGGGGCGATTAAGATTTTAAGATATGTATAAAATACTTAATGGTGGACGACTCCACCAGGCATAGAGCGGGTACACCAATACTTGCTAGATACATGGGTTTCACCCCCAAAAACCATAGAGATTCTATAGTACTCAAATGATTCAATGAATGTTTTCTAACGTATTATATGGTTTAACTAAGGGGCTTTTTGAAATCGGCTGACCCGTAGACTCGGTCAGCGGTCAGCCCGTTTGTTTCACGAGAAGCCGTATCTGACCGAGGAGGAGCAGCTGACCGAACCATAGTTTTTTGCTGACCGGGACTGTGAATTTGAAGATGCTGACCCAGCTGACTGGTGATGCTGGTGCTGTTCGATGATCGATCTGGAGCAAAAAAAGGGGACCGGGGCAAAAAACTTGCTTCACGAGGACCCGGGTTTTCGGAGCTGCATTCGTGTCCGCAGGTCGCGCGGGCGACGCATTGTTTCAATAAATTTTCCTCGAC
>WOUH02000002.1:4266327-4282310 GCA_009936405.2 Stevia rebaudiana
GTATCTAATACATACATGAAGAATTCCTATCACATTCATCATTTTCACCAAATCACATACAATCACAAATCATCAATCTATTCATTTACATGTAATTGATGAACTAGAATCAACAATACATTTTCATTCAAAGAATTGATCTAAATCAATCTATAAAACGTTACCGTTCATTCCAACACTTTCCGAACAACAGCTATTCAAAGCTGTTTCGGCCATTTTGAATTATGATTCAAGTCAACATGTTCAAATACAAATTGTAGTACACTCAGATAGCTTTCCAGCAATATAAGATACACCTTAATCGGACATACGGTTAATTTTATACAATTTTTACAAAAACAGATCAGCAGCTTAATTTTGTACAAATAGCTTGCTGAATGTTTCTACTTTGCTGCTGTAATCACACGTTTAGACCATCTTAACATCTGTTTCAGCTTTTCATGTTCAAATATGAAACGTAGTACATTCAACAAGCTTTCCAGGCATATAAACCACATTTTCTAACGAGATTTCTATGATTTTATATGCAATTTACAAAAACAGGACAGCAGTGAATCAAACTTCCAATCAGCACCTAATTCCATATTGGTTTAGGCATTTTTACAAACACTTAGTGTGCATAACTTCCTAGCTCGTGATTAATCCTCTAACATCATCAAAATTGACCATAATGCATCATAATCACCAACTTAGCCAACATTCATGGTTTCTAACACCAAGTTTAATCATTTTCTGCACATAACACATAATACACACAACTAAACATGGAAATTTGCATACTCAACACACACAAATTTCCATCAATTTCGCATATTTATCAAACACCCACTTAAACCCATCATCATAATTCATCATTTATCAATGATCTAAGTGTTTAGCTAGTGAAATTAACATGAATCTATGTTCATCTACCATTCAAACGCACCATACCAACATTGCATTGCACAAAATCATCATCTATTCAAGAATACATCAAAAACCCCAATTTCAACACAATTAAACACTTACCTAACGATTAGTAAGCAAAGATGATTATGATTTCGACCTAGGGTTGTAATCAACACTTCAATTTGATGAGTAATTGGTCAAATTTCAGAATTTTGGAAGAGCTCCCTCTTCTCTCTCCCTTGTGGTCGTCGCCCTGCTCTCACACCCCCACACTTCCTGATTTTGACCACCATTTGACCATATTACTCTTTTAGCCCCTTACTTACAAGTTCCACCTAATAACAATTTTAGTCCCCCAACTTCTAGTTAACATTTTAACTAGTTAAAACACCCATATAACACCAAACTAACTTAACCCCGTTAGTTCTAGCAAATAATAATCATTTATTATTTACACGTCTCACATAATACATGACTTCAACATAAAAATCAACGAATATGCGTTATATACGCGCTTACCCCAAAATGGGTCGTTACAGGGTTTGCTTAAAATAAAACCTGAAATACAGGGTTTGCTTAAAATAAAACCTGAAATACCTGTGTGTGTGTGCGTGTGTGTGTGTGTGTGCGCGCGCGCGCGCGTGCGTGCGTGCGTGCGTGCGTGCGTGCTCCAAGTTTTATTTAGCCAAATCACTTTCTAGATAAAAAATCAAGCACAACCCACATGTATATGTATTTTTTATGTAGATGTATTTTTTATGTTCTTAAATAAAAAAAAAAAGACTAAATTACAAATTTCAACCTTTATGTTTATTAATAATCACAAATTTCAACATTTAACTTCATTAAGTACACTATACAACCTTTAATTAAATTAGTTGATTCAAATCTCAACCTTTAAACTAACTTCAGTTAGTTTTCCTTGTTAATCATTACAAGAGGGTTTGTTTTGTCAAAATTTAACCTTAGGGGATTTTCGTGTTCAGCGCGAATGTTAAAACTTCTTTTCGCGTTTCCCGCTTCGTTTGTGCTCCGTTTCACGCTTGGTTTTCGACTACGTTCACGATTTTGCATTTCCTATCTGACTCATTGGTTTCACCTCCTGAAGAGGTGTTGATATATCAAATATATGATACGTTTCATCGTTTTATTTGTATCTTTCGTATCATCGCTCGTATCAAAATTCCGTAAACACTCAAAAGATCCGAATATAATTAAAACCGTAAGTTATAATATTTAAAATACAAGCAAAATGAGAACTTACTCACAAAACTTTGTTTATTTTACGTTTTTTGTTGCGTTGCAGCAATTACATCTCTAAATCCCAAAATACTCTAGGCAGTTATTTTGGGTATCTTTTTCTCCTCTGATAAATTGACTGATGTAGAAACCTGTATGGCAAAAAGATTCAAGTGTCAAGAAACTGTTTTGACAAAAAAATTCCAAAATAAAGCAGGCCCAAATCAAGGTTAACGACCTCTAACTAGACACAAGATAGCTCAATGGATGATTAATTAACAATCTTTGCAGCTAATGATACTATTTAAGCATCTCTATCGGTCATATATTGTACACATGCACAACTGACAAAAATTCTATTCAACGTTCTAAGATCAACTGTTTCATACCAACAAATTTATTGCATATTAATGTAATTCGTTAGTTATATGATATAAATACTTTTATCATATTCTAATACGTATTTCGGATCTTTTAAGTGTATACGAAATTTTGATCCAAACGACGATATGAAAGATACACATAAAACAATGACATGTATCATAGATCTGATATCTCAACACCTCTACAGCAGGTGAAACCAATGGGTTCAGATAGGAAATGCAAGATCGTGAACGTAGGCGAAAACTGTGCGCAAAACAGAGCCTAAACGAAGCGGGAAACGCGAAAAGAAGATTTAACAGTCGCGCTGAACACGAAAACCCCTTAAGTTTAACTTTTGACAAAATAAACCATCTAGTAATGATTAACAGAGAAAACTAACTGAAGTTAGTTTAAACGTTAAGATTTGAATTAACTAATTTAATTAAAGGTTGTCTAGTGTAGACGTGTAGTTGATGAAGTTAAAGGTTGAAATTTATGATTATTAATAAACATAAAGATTGAAATTTGTAATTTAGTCTAAAAAAAAATGAAGTTCAACTCATATTTGTATTTTTATGTTTTAATTTTTTATTAGCTAATCTCTACTTCCCTATCATAATTATAAGTCCCAACATAAGAGACTGCCCTTCCTAAATGTTTGGGAAAATCTGATTTTCTTTGTGTTGGCTGCGTTAAGAAGCATTTTTTGACTTCAATAGTCAAAACTGCTTGTGTTTTTAGTACTGTTTTGCGATTAGTTTTGATCAAAATCAAAACGGAAAGTGAGAACCAAGAGATTCGAACCAAGGACCTAACTTAAGAAGGAAAAGCGTGAAACATAAGGATTGCCACTCAATCAATTTCGTGTTTGCTGTTTTCATTCTTGCTCAGCAATAATTATGGAGTCATTCTATTAAGAGTTTGAAAATAAATGGGGTTGTGTGACCCCGACCCTCGAAGGGTAGGTTTGCCCTTGTTCATGGCTAAAATTTATGCTAGACCACACCGAACTGTTATCCAAGTCTCATAGGCCTTTAGGCATTTGAAAAACAAATGGTGGGACTTCTTTCCCTTGAGCATAAGGGGCAACATTGTGATTGAATATGGACGCCATAGGTTGATAAATTCATGGCCATAGGTTGATGAATTCATGGTTCTTGAAAATGTGATATATGGCCATTGTCCAAACGAAGCAGGTTACTTTGTAAGTACCCGCGTGGGCCGAATAATGATGATTGTTGGGGATAACCTGCACAATCTACAATCCATTTCATGCGAGATAAAGTAGACAAGGATCCTGAATGGTCGCCCCTTCGAACCTGTTTATCCCTCCCGTCCCCAAATATATAACACCTAATCAGCTCCCCCAGGTCATTTAATTCTTGATTGATACTCCCATTTGCTACCGATCCTTTCTAGCTCCATGAGAAGTTAATTGATCAATTCGAATGCTATATAACACCTTGATTCACCAAGCAGTTCCTGTTAGAATCACTAACAAATATATTTAGATATTGATTTTTTAGAGAGGCATATCCGTACCATAGTTGTTAAAAAAATGTCAATAATCCGTTGCCAAATTGCCCCCTTAAGAAAATATTAAGTCTTTCCTTCATCAAGCATTTGTTTTCCCAGCTCTGCTATACAAGACCAGGTTCTATCCATCGACTTCTTACCAATTTCATCCAAGGAATTGAAAGAAATATTATTAACTTCTTTTATAGTTCTTGCCGATAGTCCATCTTCCTCGGTTAAGGCCCTCCACCACAATTTCACGAGTAGTGCTAAGCTAAGGGAAGCAAGGCAACCGACCCTAGCACCAGCCCCTTTTGATTTTTTTTATTCTCTTCCATGCCACTGGTCGGCTTAGAGGGAAAGCATACGAACATAGACTTTGTGACTGACTTCGCCGTATAAGCATATCTTCACCGTCATTAGGGCTGTATCTTTTTATGATTTTTCACACTCTCCCCATAGGAGTTTTCTACAAAGTGACTCATTTTCACTTATTGTTTTTGAGCATTTATTGTTTTTTTTGCAAACATAGAGAAAAAAAAGAGGAAAGTTGCCTAAGACGCTTTTGATTAAGGTAAGTTGCCCAGATAAATCCTTTTTTTATGTTTTTTCAATACTTTGTATTTATGGTGTATACTTTTGTATCTTGGTGTTTCTACCCATTCGCCGTCAGCTATATGAATAGACCTAATCATGGTTGTTAAAAAATGATATTTTATAAGGTTAATCCTTCGTGCGTGTGTATATATATATATATATATATAAATATATGTAATTCAAGAGCTATTGTTTTAAAGAGCTAATAAATTCTCAGATTGCCCCGCCCCCTAAACGAATTAATAAAACAAAACTTATAGCATAAATCAACAATCCCATGATTATCTAAACCCGGTTTGTTTTGACCTGGCCCATTCTAATGATCATTTTTAACCCCGCTGATGTAACATCCAACTCATGAGAAGACGGTGGTGTTTAGAAAAGCATTAAGCATAATAATAAGTGTTAAATAAAGCACTCCAAATAGAAAAAGGGTTGGAAATTTAAGTTTAGGAATGTAAAGGTACAAATAGTCTCAACCCTTGAGCGAGTATTTCTTCCCCGTGAAGGCTTTGAACTTGTCCTCTTCTTTCTCTTGTTTCTTCTCTTTTTCAGCTGCAATTTCCTGCACCATACAAATATGAATGATTTCAACTCAACAAACATTCAAATGACCTATCATACCTTTTGCTTTTGGGAGTTGACACTAGGGTTTGAGTTAGATCCAAACACCAGCTTTCCTTGCGACTGACGAGATGAAGTAGATGGCTCAGTAGCAGCAGCAGGTTTCTTATCTTTAGAAGATGAAGCAGGTGGTGGGTTGTTACTCAATGGTTTACCATCCAATCTCCTCCCCGATCCAGTAAACGGGTTAAACTTTGGCTCTTCAACCGCAAGGGCTTCCTCACCTATCAAAGCAATAAAAAAATATGATATATACGATACAATAACAATAACAATAACAATCAGTCTATTTATACCAAGGTTGGAGAAGGTGCTAGGAGTTACCTAGGCAGCGAGGTACTACCTAGGGATTAATCGAGATTAGTCGGGATTAATTGGAACTAGGTGGATTGGAATTTTATATGTAATTTTTTTTAATTATTTATAAATATTAATATTACTATATATATACAAAATTTATATAAAATCGCCTAGGCAAAATCGAGGCGCCTGGAGGCCGCCTAGCCTAGGCCGATTTTTACAACACTGATTTATATCGATTTTGATTAATCCTTTTACCTTGAGCTGGTGGAGGGACAAGTCTCTGAGGCTCCTTATAATCAAGAGGAGGAGCAAAGTCCACTTCACAGTCAGTTTCAATAATACTTATTGCATGTGAAGGTTTTGTTTCAATTATATCTATGTAGTATTTCTTGTTGTTATACGCCACCATTATGCTATCTCCCGTCGTCAAACAAGAAAAGTTCCTCAGTGTTGTCTCCAAGCTAAAACCCCACAACACCACGTTACACCTTTAAATTCGAATAATATTATATTATATTATTTACTAAACTTACATTGCTTTTGGGTTAGAGATATCTAAAAAGTCCTTTGTGTGTGGTTGTAACTTGACATAACTACCTTTTGGGAGTGTCACATTTTTTATTCGTACAATGTCACCTTCTTGTAAAACCAAATTTTCCATCATCTATACAATAAGTAACGTGTGTTTAGTAATAATAATGACACAAAATTTAACCAAAAAGAAATCATGCATACCCAATAAGGCATATAAACCATGCCTTCTTCTGCAATGAACTCCAGAACCCCACAATGTGAAACCCGCTCAGTAGCAGAATTGCGCAGCTCAAACAACATTGGATAATCAATTTGAAGAGAAGCTGTTGTAGTCACCATCATTTATATAAAGATTAGTTACTTATTATTATTATTATTTTTTTGAAGTAAGATAAACTAACCGAGGCGATCAAGTGCTGAAGGAGGCATAATAACTGAAACAAAATAAATAAACATATGTTGGTAACTAATTTAATTTAATAGAGGAAACATGGAAACACTAGGATACAACTTACTTTTATCACCATTCTCTAACTGGGGCTGCACAAAAAAAAAAAAAAAAAAAGAATTGTAGAATTAGATAAATAATGTATTCAATCAAACATTGCTTGAAGGCGGTGAAATGCAATAAACCTAAAAAGACAAATATGTAGTCTCTACATTCCTAAAAAATTGTCCTGGTTCGGATTATTTAAAAAATGTATATCTGGTGTGAGGAACAACCCATTTGGGATCAATAGTCGAATAAAATATTTAGACATTTTGGAAATCTATAATGGGAACAAACTTTCTAAATAACGTTTCCCGGTATGTATCCCAATTGCATGTGAATAAAATATAATTAGCAAAATATAAGTTGTAACCTTATCAATAAAAGACGCAGGGTAGCATCGATATGTTTGCTCAAAGGATGTTCCATGATAGCCATAACCATCAAAATACTACAACACAAAAGGAAAACCCTAAATAAAGAAAATCATATCCAAGATGATTCTAAAATAATAAAATGAGAATGCACATACATAATACAACTTATCAATAAAACATCTCTACATTTGTAAAAGTGACACCCAAGCAAATTAATTGTATACTCGACTATACAATACAACTTGTTTATAGTGAAACAAACAATTAGAAATTTAGAGGTATTATGCAATTACACACCTGCCTAAGCGAGCACACGCACATGTATATTGATGTGTTCAATACAGAACATTTTTAGGTAGAGAATAACAAGAACCACAAAAGCACAAAGCGCAAGAGAGGAAACGAGGCAGTTATGCAGATACATTACCATTTAAGCAACTGGTACAAGCGTTTATATTGTTCTTACAGTTATCTACCTTTAAATGGTATTGCATTGAACATCCACACACACACACATATATATACATGTATAAACACAGTTATTAATAGCGGTAAATAGCGACAAGCTACCTATACGCTACGTAGTGAATAGTGGTCAATATCGACCGCTATTTCGTGTTTAGCGATATAGAATTTTCAGACTTTTTAGCCTATTTTATAAGGTTAATTAACAATTTATAGAACTTAAAGCTATTTTATAGCATACTTATGTGTTTATATCTATAAAGAATACTAAAAATACCCTACACAACCTCTAAAATACCTTAATCATTGGTAAACAGCAGCAAGAAAAAAAACACTATATTCCGCTATCTGATCGCTATATGCAAATAGCGAGGGGTTATCGCATCGCGACGTAACGCGCTATAGCGCTCGCTATTAATAACTATGTGTATAAACACACATATCAACTTTTGAAGTCCAAACCTAGAAATTCAAGTTTCACTCAAGAATCTTAATCTTTTTTTCGTTGCCCGAAGATTTCATTAACTTTACTAGAGATTTGCATTTCATAGAAGTTTGATCACTAAAACTAAAGTGCAGCTGATATATATATATATATCACTTGATATTTAGACTGATTGGAAAGTAAATACCACCAGCCAGAAGTCATATCGATTGAGTCCTCTAAACATTAAAATAACAAATTTCTTCTACCCTCATCCAAGGGTGTGAATTACAAACACACATCGATAGAATAAATATAATTAGCATCTGAAACAACATCCGTGATAAAAAGAAAGCTACCATATTTTCTGTTTTTATTGGAGAAACTTGCAGAACAAGAAGACGAAATCCCCCAGCCTAATTAACGAACAGATCCCTACGACACAGAAAACACTATATTAAAAAAAATGTTAAGTTTATTTAACCATATAAAGTCATTGATTTCTTAACGTTATTCGATTCACAGCTTCTAATCATAAACCCACAATTCTGAATTATATACATCTATACTATACTACGATGATAGAACAAAATCTGAGATTGAGAATCAGGAAAAATGAAATTTAGGGAAAAACAATGTTACCAGATGATCGAGCTAGATGAAGTTGCAACTTGTTTGAGAAACTTGGAGAAAAAAAACCCTTGAAAGGAATTTAATGGTAAGAGTTGTGATTGATTAAGATTCTGGAGGAGATAGAGATGCGTTACGCCACTTCGTGTACAGGGCTAATTAAATATATATGGCCCGTGGTCATCGACGCATGCTTGTAGGCCCAACAGTCCACTCGTGAGAAAAGTGGGTTTGGGTTTTAGTTAAGATCTGATTTTATAGTAGATCCAACAGTTCACATGCTTCATCCAACAAATATTTTAAATATGATTTTATAGCAAATCCGTTATAGTGAAACAAGTAAAGTAGAAACGGGGCCGTGAAACACACCTATACCAGGTGAAGTCGGTAAATAATAAGATAGAGAATATTTGCTTCATATATATTGGATTACATTAGCGTAACGATGGTGTTACAAATAATACAAGGTAAGAATTTGATCGGAGTGACACCGAAAAACGACCATTTGTTATACACCACCTTTTGGTTTTGCTTGTACAATTGCCGTACTTGAGCATAATTAGGGAGTAAACAAGACGAAGGAAAAAGAAATTGGAAAAAGGTATAATTACCCCTCATTTTAACAATATAATTAGATGGGTTAATGTTCTGGATGAAAATGACAATTTTTTATAAATCTCAAGAATCCAGATACCAAAAAAAAAAAACTTTTTGGATGAAACTGACGAAAGTTAGCAAATCATAGGGACGAATTTGACAATTTACTCTTCTAAATCGGTATAGTCCAAGTTTGAATTTGGCGCAATTTCACTATAATAGATTTGCTATAAAATTTGATTTAAAAAAAATTGTTGGATGAAGGATGTGAATTGTAGGATCTTACTATAAAATCAGATTTAGCTAAACCCAAACACACTACTTACCTACGCCATTAGTTGTCTAATCCATAGAAACGAAATCTCCAATCTTGATTCCATGATCCAATTTCTCATAATTGATTGCATGATACTAACCTAGGTGACTGCTTCTTTCTCATCTGATCGTTTACTGCTTGTTTGATTGCTTTGTTTAATTTAATTAATTAACCTGAAAAAGACCAAAATACCCCCCTTAGATAATTAGGAAATATGACCCTTCTAAATCCAAGTGCATGTGCCATTGGTTCTATCTTAGAGTCCTTGGACGATACTCGGTCTTACATTCCCACTACATCGCAACCAGTACACTTACCGTTAGTGTGTGGATTTGTCTTGATCGTTTTATAAATATTATTACCTGGCACGTCTTTCACATACCATGATCTACATAATCAACTTGCAAAGGTCTAAGGTTTGATGGTCATTCCCAACCCCAAAATACATCTACCAGTAATGTAATAGTTGAGGCAAGTGACAAGGGTAAAAAGGGTAATAAACCAGTAGGACATGTTAAAGTGCCTAAGGTTTCAGCTGCAAAGGGCAAAAAGGTAAAAAAAAAAAACCAGCTGACATGGGTAAGGAGGCTAAGGTGACAACTGCAAAGGGTAAAAAAAGAAAAAAACCAGATGACAAGAGAAAGGAGGTGAAGGTGACTACTGCAGTTGGTAACAAGAGACAAAAAACAGTTGCAAGGAAGAAATGGGTCTAATTTAGTTTCTTTGGTTGAATATTTTTAATGTTTGTATTTTAAATTTTTTGACTATGTTATGGTGAATGGTATTTATGTTTTGTCTTTAATTTACATCAGATCATTATGTTATGCTTCTAATTTTGTATGTTTGAATATGGTTCTTTGATGATATGTCTTTAATTTATATGTTTGAATTGTGACAGTTGGTTACCATACACACACCAATTAACTATTTACCATAGACACCAATTTTGACATTTGGTAGTCAAAATACACACAAAGCTGGACAGTTGGCTTTCAGTTTTGGTAGTCAAAACAGACACAAAAGAACAACATAACACACTACATCCATCATAAAATAGACATTTGCATTCTAAAATGATTTACAAAATAGCATTACAGAAAATAGGATTACAATAGACCATTACAATGAAGACCATTACAAAGTACAACTAAAAAATCATTCTGCAGCTACAAGTCCAACAATAGTCCAAGTGATAACCAAACATCTCTTGACTTTCTTTAATTCCCCTTGGCTGGATTCCAATTCAGCTTTACCGTCATTCAATTTAGATTGATAATCATCATTGGAAGCATGTAACATGTCATTTGAAACTTCAAGAAGATTAAGAGCCCTTAACAATCCTGGTAACATATCCTCTGGTCGGTCATTAACTCATCCTTTGCATTGTCGGTCATTAACTCATCCTTTGCATTGTGAGTCCTAGATGTTATTTTTAAGAAGAATAACTAGATTTTCAAACACATATCTAAGACATTAGTTAATGAAACCTACGACTGAAAAAAAAACTCAAAAGTTCTTACCTTAAGCGGGCACGAGTAAAACCTGCGACCTGGAATACGAGATGTCCTTGATGTTTTGATTGTTGCCTCTCCACCACAAGAACAACACACAACTTCCATGGTTTCTCTCGATTAGGGTTTTTGGAACGGTCGAATTTGGGAAGAAAAGGAGGGAACGCTATTAAGAATGAGAAAGAAAGACATAAATGACCATTTTGCCCCTCACGTGCCAGGCACGTGAGCACCACTTAACCATCAAAATTAACACCGTCAATGATAAAAGACTAAATATGAAACTAAAATCACACTAAAGGACTAACTACAAACTTTTGAAACTTAAAGGACTATTTCTACAATTCTGAGTAAATACAAAGGACCATTTCTATAATTTTGTCTTAAATTTATCAGTCATGATATTTTTTTATTATGTCATTAATTTGTTTTCTTTAAACATGCCACCTACTTCAAGTTAATTTTTTGTTAAATTTATTTTACTATCAATCAATATTCATAAGTTTTTATTTCCCTCAACTAATTTCAAAAAATTTAAATAATTTTAATTTTCTTTTACTTATGCCAGATTGAATGGAACACCTTATAAAAGTTGAGTAAGTTTAAAAAGATAAAAAAAAAAGTTTGAGTGATTTTAGTGAAACACTAACACTTGGTTAGTATTGGATAGAGCTTTCTCTGTTTATTTACTTTTTTAAGTTGAAAATGTTTATATTTATGTATTTTTATTTTTCCGAATACCCGATCTACTATTCGAATTGTACCCCATAAAATTCTGGTACAAATTCAGATAGTAAAATAAGGAAATTTCTAATATGCAAATTTGAACACCCTTGTCTACTTCTTACAAATTCACGACCACAACCAAGGTTGTTAATGTATGTGTCGTGTGAATTAGTTTCTCATGATTTTTATACGGGCCATAAACATGTGCATTCTTTCTCTGCATCAACGGGCCAGAATTATGCCAAAATTGGCTGGTAAGTATTACGTAAAAATGGTGTCAAAAATCAAAATTAATGTAGAATCGGTACAGGTTTATTTAAAACTATGTTTGAAATTAAATATAAAATCTGACTTCAAATTGTAGCATAAGGTGTAACTAGCAAAGTCACACACGATTCGTGGCTTCACTCGACATAATGATTGTGGATATTGAAACCTAAATGAAAAAATTATTACGTCACATAACTGGTGTTATAAGAATATTTATATAACCCCTTAACAGAACCTCATTATACGAAGATTATAATTTAAACATATCGCGGTCTATGGCGGAAGCCAAAATGATGAATGTGAAAGTAAAACCCAGTTAGAAAGAATAAGAAATAGTTATTTATATTTACGGAAAAAGAAACCAGTTCGGTTTACGTTGATGTGCCAAACGAAACCGAATGATTTACACACATTTAAGCAAGTAAGAAATATTTTTTTTAAATCATATAAACTTGAGGGGAATCCAATTATGTTTTACAAAGTTTAATGTGTAAAAGTGTCAATAATGATAACTTAAGGTTGCAAAATGAGATTTTAAAAGGTGAAAAGAGAAGTTAAAAGAAAAAAAATATAAGAAAACCAAGGGCCACAAGATTCGAACCTACAACCCCTGACTACCAAGTGCCCCTAAGGAAAATTGCCTACCAACTGCGCTGGAAGAACTTTTATGATTTTTATAAGAAACTTACGTATATTTGTGGAACGCGTGTCGGTGAATTGCCCCCACCGACATTGCCTAATAAGGTATATATAATGTTTAATATATCTAATAGGAGTTTTTTTTGTAGAACACATGTATATATTAGTTATATAAAAACTCCATCTAATCTACATCTAATAAACCATTTCAAAAAATGTCACATGACATTTTCTTATATTTTTTGATTTTTTAACTATTTAAGTTGATTAAATTAATATTTTGAATTCTTTTATACTTTTTATATTATCTTAAATTGTAATATATATTTAAATTTGTTATTATCTAATTAAGTGTTTATCTTATCTATATCTATATGTATATCTATACTACTTTAATATGGAGATAAGAGAGAGAATTTTAAGAGTCTTAATTTTAAGATATGTACATGCTTTAAAGCTTAATGTACAAGTACTTTACACACACTTTTATAACCATGTTAAATGAGCGGGAGCTAAGGGGTAGATCCGGATTTTGAAATTTGAATTGAAATCTTGAATCCAACACAAATCTCTCTCGAGAGTAGAAGCTGTCATTTAGAAACCCTAATTGGCTTCTCTCATTCTGTTCGCCTCCTTCCTCACATCATTCAGCAACTCATATCTCGAGCACAATATTAAGGTATTCTTCTTTCTAACTAGATCTGTGTTTGAATGAGGGTAAACAGAAAGAGAGATGCATCACTGCTGCTACCCTCTTTCAATCCGATGAACCTGATTTCTACCGATGGTTCTGGTTTTCCATTTGCTAAATTTACTTAAAGCGATTCCTATGTGCCATCGGTGGTGTCGGGCTTGAAAAATACTATATTTTTAGCAGGTTAGATTTTATCAATTTCACGTGAGATTTTTGCGATTTAGGGTTTTGTCTCCTCCGTTTATTTTGTGTAGCTCTTGAATCATAGGTTTGCTGTATTGTTGGGTTAACCTCTTGATTTTCCTTCGGTTGTGTTTGGTTGTAGGTATGTGTGATTAATTGTTGCAACCGATGATGACTGAAGAGAGGGAACATGGTTCAACTCGATTTATTGAAATTGACAAAAATTCTGTATGAACTCTTCACTAAACCTAGAGTTTATAGAAGTACATTTTAAATAACCTCAGCATATGATACTTGATATTTGGTCATGAACTCAAAATTTTCCAGAAATCCAGTTGGTCACTACAAATATAGTTGTACATGATAACTGTATATCATGATATTTCCATTATTACAATTTTGTTTGCAGCGCTTTATGCTCATATGTAGGAGTTCATATTGTTTAAAAATGTGTAGTTGATGACTTTATGCTATGGTATGATTTTGTTTGTTCTGGTTTGTCACTAAACCAAATTTTTAACATTCACGATTTGCGTTATTTGATTATAACATTAGTGAACCAATTGTGCTTTGCTATAAATCCTAATTGTTTTTGAAATTCTAATTTCTAAAACTAATAAAAAAGCGTGTGTTGGATAATCTTTAATTAGATCCTTGAATTTCATTAAATTGGCTGGTAATGCAGGGGAAGAAGTTGGTTTTCGTGACCAATAACTCAACAAAGTCAAGAAGACAAAATGCCCAAAAATTCCAGTCTCTTAGAAGGTTTGATTACGTGATTTCATTGTTGTTACATGTACTACAGCTATAATAAGTTCTGCAATACCGAATCTTTATATGCTTTCAGGATGAGATATTTACTTCATCGTTTGCTGCTGTAATGTACTTAAAAATCAACAAATTTTCTCCAGAGAAGAAGGTCAATATTTACAAGGTATTATATACAATCAATATTCTATCTTTATTTTGATGTTTTTGAGTAAATTATGTTCAAATACAGGTGTATGTAATTGGTGGAGATGGTATATTAGAAGAGCTGAAGTATACCAATCGCGATGTCTGGCAGCTACATTCACATAATTAATTTTTTAATTTTTTAATCGTGTTATAAATGCGGGTCAACACAAAGAGAACCTATTGTAGTTGGAAAACCTTCAATTTTTTTGATGGACTTTTTACAAAAACAGCATGTATTGAATTCTAAAATTAGAGATTTTTTACTTTGATGTTTGATGTTTATAGTATGAGTAAAAAGTGCCAAATCTCAAGGAGTCTCATCTATGTGAGAACGCGTATAATCTTAATGCTAAAATATCTTACCAAAGATAGAACATTTTGTTAAGGCTAATACAATGTCTTTCACATAACTAAATAAATCTTGACACTCTCCTAGCATTCTTTGAAGCAATGTTGTTGAACAAATCTTCATAAATCATAATCCAATTGTTAGTATTATGAGTTTGGGTATTGGGTTAAAAGTTAACAATTGTTTTGGGTTTTATCCAATTGTTTTATAAACTTATTTGAACATGGTCCATAAAAGTAACTGAATTGGTATTTTACAACATACTTTCTTATTAGCTGATACTCTATATGTGACTTTTATCTGATTTTAGTTTTGTAGAACCATTTTATTTATTAATATACATGACGATTAGTTGTTCAGGTATGTTGCTGCTTCTTATATGCTTTTTTTTTTCCTGATCTTGCTTTACCTTTTATATTTTTATGTTGGGTCAGAACTACTTTTTGGCTGCTATTTAATTGAATGCTAAAAGATCAGATTAACATCATATAATTTCATAAGTAGAAACTATTTATCTTTATTTGGGGATTTTGAGTCTATATGTGATTGTGTGTTTTCATGTGTTATTGAATCTGAAGTTTTCTGCTAAAGGATCATATTAACATCATATAGTTTTTTTTGAAAGTGACTTTACAAAGTTTTTATACTTTACAGTTTGAACATGAAAGCTACATGAAAAACATTTTGGCCGTAGCTGGAATATCACAAATTCTTTATGGACTTGATTCCCGTGGAACAAGGTAAGTTTTTTATCTCCAAATTAGGATGCGTCTTTAAACAAACTTCCGATTTCTTCTTTATTTGAGATTGGTTTTTGTGGGTGTTTCTAATTTGCGTGAATTATGTTATGACAGGTATTTGGCTTAACTGAAGTCCGAATCTGAGAAAAAGAAGCTGCAGAGAATACTCCTCCACTTATAAGGCTGCTCAGGTTGGGGTGTCTTCTTCATTTTACTTTCGATCGGTCTCATATTTACCATGAAATTTGTTATAGTTATGCAGATTTTGCTTATATTTTAGGCAAATTGGACTAAAATAATCCCACATTTTGGAAATTGGCGAATAATAATCACACCTGAAAATATCACTCTCAGCGGTCCCACCTTTTACTCTTTGTTTGAAAAATGGACCGCTGTTAAAAAAAACCTAATGACGTTAAGTCGTGCTTACGTGGCTGTCTACGCAGTCCCACAGTTGCCTACATGTCACCCCACATGTAAAAAACTTGTTTCCATTCTGGGCGTGACCCAGATCCATAAAAGGATCCATGGATCCTTCTCTTTCACCCAATC
>WOUH02000002.1:4282410-4303360 GCA_009936405.2 Stevia rebaudiana
GGAGAAGGCGAGATTCTTCGGGGATCAAACGTCTTTACGTAAAGCTTCAAAGGAGGACCTCAAATGCGGTTTTGTTATGATCAAATGGATGTTGTTTGATGATAAATACTTGAAGATGATGATGAACAATTAGGAGAAATGTGATGGTTGGTTTCTGCCGAGAGGATAAGAGAAAAAGAGAAGTGAAAGTTGGTGATGTGCATGGTATGGGTTTGATTGTGTTAAGTAGAGAAAATCTTGGAATTGGGTATGGGTTGCATATTAGTTTATAAGATAAGGTTGACTTTGGGGGTTTCATTTGAGTGGGTTCGGCCGAGAGCCTTGGAAAGGTGATCGAGAGGACCACATGGGAGATCGAGGGGATTGCCTTGTGGGCCGAGAGGATTTGTATTGTGGAGTCGAGAGGATGTGCATGTTGATTACCGAGAGGATTATACACGTGGTCGAGAGGATAGTGGGGTTTCATCGAGAGGAGTTTAAGTGGTCACCGAGAGGATGGATTTATTCCCATCGAGAGGTTCGAGTGGGTCGAGGGGTTGATGAGGGTGATCGAGAGGCTGCCGAGACCATGCATGGTCTCCATGCATGGCGTCGAGAGGGAGATCGAGAGGGTTTATAGGATCCGTCGAGAGGTTTGCTTCAACATCATCGAGGGGATTTGAATAGTGTGCGGTCGAGAGGGTGAGGGCCATCGAGAGGCTCCTCGTGACTGCCGAGAGGTTGCATGCATGATTGCCATGCATGTCGTCGATCGATCGGTCCATTACGTGGTCGTCGCGAGGTTGATGGGTTTTCACCGAGAGGGTGATAACGACCGATAGGATCCCTTTGTGATCGAGGGGATGGTTTCGGTCGATCGCGGGTTAACCGGTTTGGGTCGGAGGTTCGATTTGTGTATAGACGAGTGTTGTTTAGTTTTTAAATAAATTCATTTACGTGTTCGGGTAATATTCGTTTGAGTTTAATTACATACGTACGTATCTTAGTATAAAGTTTAAGTACACGATGATAATACGTATAAAAGTACGTATAGTTGAGTCGGAGTTCTGACCTGAAATTCGCGGATATTACAGTTTAGATTTTGGCGTTTAGTTTTAAGATTTAGTTTTTAGGATTTAATTTTTATGATTTAGTTTTTAGTGTTAGCTTTAGATTTAACATTTGAGAATTTAACATTTAAATTTTAGCTTTTATGGTTTACCTTTTAAGCTTTAAAATTTACGTTTTAAGTTCATCGTGTTTTCCTACTCATCATTGTGTCTTCCTGCTTGTCATTGTTTTTTAGGGTATAGGTTTAGCGGTTTAACTTTAGGGTTTATGGTTTATGATTTAACGAGTGAGCTCTAACATCACTGAAATAAGTTAAATTGACGTTCATTAAGCCGGTTTATTAGATTTAAAAATAGCTGTTAGCCTTCATATAATAATCCTACTATTTTAAAATAACCAGCATACCCAACAATGCCAACATTAAACAAAATTCAATGAACATTAAAACTGAACCCACTAAAATATAACATCCGACTTTTGTTTGATTATCATACCTTGAGGGTTTTATAATGTCTCTTCCTTAAATATCATATACACCAAACTGATTTTTTAAATATTTTATATATTCTTTATTAAATAAACTCTAGCTTTATTATAACTTTACCCTAATCATAAATATCCTTAAGACTTTCAGTGAAATGTTGGAAAATGCGTTAGGCGCTAGGCAGTCGGCGGCGTACCGCCTAAGGATTAATCGGGATTAGGCGGATTGAAACTTTTTTTGTAATTTTATGAAATTTTCAAATATACACATATCAATATCAATATAATACTTCAAAATAAGTTCAAATACTTCAAAAGATAACCTTAAACGTTAAACATATAGTAAAGTACTAAAGACAACTACTTTAAAATTCAAACTTAAACATTTTAGGGTTAAAAAACGGATCTTCTGATGGATCTATGGATCGGATCTTTTAAAAACGGGTAAAAAAAAAATTTTGACCGTGGGGTTGACCGACTAGGTCCGATTTGGGCCGACTAGGTCCGATTTGTTCCGACCAGGTCCGATTTGGGCCGACTAGGACCGCCTAGTGACTAGCTTGACCGACTACACTCAAATCGAGACGCCTGGCGGCCGCCTAGACCGATTTTTACAACACTAATGAAGGGAGATTTAATCAAAGAAAACCCATCAACTTAATTAGTCAAACTATGATAGCGTGAAAATTTATTCCCACTCAAAGAATGAATTTTCTAAAGATAGTATTAATATATACTATAGAAGTGAGACTAAATACAAACTTTACACAAGTGAGATCAAATAATTTTATTAAGCACGCATCTAAGTACGATTTGGACGTAAAATGTATGTTAAGAAAATATGTATTACTATATAATAGTGCATTTTCTAAACTTGTATCATTTAAAAATAATACAAAATATATAGTGTATACCCATTTATATATTAACTAGATTAAAACATGTTTATTATGTTGTGAACACTCAAACAAATAAATGTTTGACACTTCTATGACTATAAATTATGGTGTGAGATTTTAAAATTATTCACTATACACTTTTTAAATATAAATTTCCTAAATTTACTTGGTAATTAAACTTTATCGACAAAAAATATTAAGACTTAAACGTTAGATATGGTTTCTGTTTGAAATTTTTAAATATTGTAAACCTTATGGATAAAATGACAGTTACTCTTTTAAAATTTAAGAAAAACTAAAAAATAAAAAAAAAAAACATTAAAAAATTGTGTTGCCATATAACATTATTTGGAATTACTTATTAGACTACCCGGTATACGACCTGAGTGGGGCGTGGCCCCGGTCACGCCCCAAACACCACTTCGGGGTCCCGTGAGTGGGGCGTGATTGAGGCAGGCGTGATTGGGGTCAAGGCGTGAGTAATCTTTGACTTTTTTTTTCTTTTTTTTTCCAACCAATCACAATATTTCACATTACCCTTTTACCAATCACAAAACACCACATCAACATCTTTCTTTTTACCCACTCAAGCCCCCAATCACAATCACAATATTTCACATTAAACTTGGGTCTCATGTATAGAACCCAAGCCTCCTTTCACTACAGCACAATGAAAGTTGATATACATATTTATAAAGTAAAATACTTTGGATATACAGTAATAAGAATCAATTATACTCATGATTAGTTTTTGTCTAAATTGCAGTTCATAAAAGAGCAAAAAATTTAAAAGGCTTTAAAAATCGATTTTACAACACACATATTTATTTGTATATTTAAAACGTTTTTATTAAATAATAAAAGTAAAATAAAAAATAAACTTTTAATTATACAAATGAAATCATTGTTTTAAACTAATACAATTTTTTTAGCATAAATTATTTATATTTTGCCATATAACTACATATAGTGCATCTTTTGCTCAAATTGAGTCACTAAACGTTGAAATTGGGTTATCATCGAATTTTGTTTGTTTCAAAAAAGTAATGGAAGATAAAATATTGGAGTTGAAATATCTAATTTATGTAATTATATTAAAACATAAAAAAACTGGTTAATTCATTTAAAAATAGAAAAAAATAAAACTAAAATTCACGTCACCGCTCCATATTAGCATAAAAAAAACAAAAAAAAAATATTTTCTAATTGAAACAAAAAGAATGAAGCAAAAAAAATCATGTTAAAACGTATAATTTAAATAAAACATGAAAGTTGAGTGACCTAATTGGAACACATTTTAAACTTAAGTGACCTAATTGGAACAATTTTGAAACTTGAAAACTTGGTTACTATTCTACAAAGTTACCCCAAAAATAAAAATGGTTTTTCAATATATAAATTTAAAAGATTTTCTGTATATATCAAAATATTAAGAAGTTCATTATAATAAGTGATTATAATAATAACATTTTAGGAGTATCTTATTCCTAGAAGAAATTAGCAACAAATTTTAAATAATGTCATATGAAATAAAGTAAAACCAAAATATAAAAGTGAAGGATGAGAGTGAGATTCTTTATATCTATTCTTTATATCTTGCTGTATATCCTTTCTATTATTATAGTTTATAACTTATTTTAATAGAAAATATATTAACTAGATTTTAATATCAATTTAATTTGAAAAATGATATAATTGATGTTTTAAATTTTAATTGGGCATACATAATGTAAACAAATTGAAAGATAAGAGGGTTGCATTAAACTCTTTAAAAACTTTAGTTTTAGAAATAAATAAAGAAGTTTGACAAGAAATGTGATTAAATGTCTCTATAGTTTTTGATATACACTACTAAATTTATAATTATTCGATTGTTAATACATTCATAACATTGTATCCACCAGTTTTTGTTCCAAACTTTTCAGTTTACAACTATAAATCTATAATACATAAAAAATATTGTCCCAAAAGAAATGCAATAAAAATAATAATAATTAGGCCCACTTTCACAACAAAGGGCTGGACTTTGGACTTACCATTCACAATTTAATCCTACAAGCCTACAACTTAGTTTAAATGGACCCCAAAACCCGAAATATTAACCGATTTGGCCCTAAACAATTCACTCGCAACCAACCCGACTTCGAAACTCCATAAACACAAGTGCAGCACCATAATGAGCCATTGCACCCATGATCACAAAACAATGAAATATCTGATGACTATGACCCGCGAGATCAAACCAACCCGGTTTCCATCTTTCCGGGATCCTAGTAACATAAAACATCGTACCCGTCAAATACGAAACCGCCATTGCTGTTTCATAAGCCAAGATCCCATTCCTTTGTGGTTCATGCCAGTTAACCACTACAGCATGAACCGCGGGTATGAGCCCAAACAGGCCCATGCCCATGAACATAAAAGCCCGAAAAGACCGAAACTTTCCACTAGAGAGCACGGGTGACAACATAGTTATAACGGTAAAAACGCCCATGGTTGTGATGCCACCTAGGTAGATGAATTGCCATACGGGTTCGCATTGGAATATGTAGTAGATTGGCGGGAAAAATGAGGTGATGATCATGATCGCGATACCGACATAGTCCATTCGAAGGAGTACAAGGTTGAGGTGGTGGGAGTGACAGCCGAAGAGGTGGCAAGTGGTGCTGGAAAGGAGGCAGAACATTGATCCGCCAAGGAACACGAAAAATGGCCACCGCGTGACCGCCATTAGTGGTGGTCCGATCTCCATGTCTACTGGTGGTTCGTGTTTTAAGTCGATGAGTTTTGGTGTTTCCTGTAATAGTAACATGATGGAAATTGAAAAGTTAGAAAGAAAATGGTGTCAAAAAATTAAGAAAATGTTGACTTATTTGACCATAAAAATGGGCCATTATATTGGTTTTTTATTTTTTTACAAAATTACATAAATCATCCTTTAGGTTTATATGACCTGCATGTTTCATCCTTTAGGTTCTTAAAGCACTAAAATCATCTTTTATATATGTGTTTAGTTTCAGTTTTCATCCTTTAGACTAAAATTTGTTAAAATCTTTAGTTACTATTTTGAAAATGACAAATGTACTCTTACTTCCAAAAGACTAAATATGAAACCTTCATAATTTTTATTTTTCTTTTAATTATTTTTAATTCTTTTACATATCTTTTTTCTTTAATTAACCTTCATAATTTTTATTTTTCTTTTAATTATTTTTAGTTCCTTTACATTTCTTTTTTCTTTAATTTATTATTTTCATCATTTAATTTATAATTATTCTAAAACTAATTGATTTTGTTATTATACTATTTTTTTATATTTGTCTTATATGTATTTTGTTATTTATTTTTCATATTTTTATATTTAAAAAAAATTAATTACTTTTATACAGGTTTAATTACTTTTATACGCACGAAAACACGAAAAAATCCGCTACTAAACCGACTAGTGGTTCGGCACCACCAAAGACGTGTTTGCCTCTATATACTTTTACACGATTTTTTTATTTTCAAACGTCGTTTTTTGTTTTTGTTATATACTATGTTTTTTTGTAGGTAAAACGCATAAACATTTTTTGTTGACAGTCACCAAAAAATGGGACGTCTTAATCGGTTTTGAAGGTGAATATTACCGCTCGCGTCTAGTTTTAATTTAAAAAGGTAGGATATAAATCACAAAATCAAAGAAGAAGCATTGTGAGTGACGTCAATGTGTTAAAGAGTTGTAAAATGACTACCGACTGAAAAATCAGGGTCAAAGTTTTAACCAAGTATAAATATTTGGGATGCAGCGAGGTAGGGTTGTTCACTGGTTCGGTTAACGGTTTGTTCGGTTCGGTTTATTCGGTTTTAAATTTTTTTTACCCAAACTAAACCGAACCAAAATAGATACGGTTTGATCGGTTTGGTTTTCGGTTATAATCGAATACATAAAGAAAAATATAAAAAATTAGTATAATAACAAAATTAATTAGTTTTAGAATAATTATAAATTAAATGATGAAAACAATAAATTAAAGAAAAAAGAAATGTAAACGAATTAAAATTAATCAAAAGAAAAATAAAAATTATGAAGGTTTCATATTCAGTCATTTGGGAGTAAGGGTACATTTGTCATTTTTAAAATGTTAACTAAAGATTTTAACAAATTTTAGTCTAAAAGATGAAAACTGAAACTAAACACATATATAAAGAATGATTTTAGCGCTTTTAGAAATAAAGAATGAAAATGCAAGTTCATATAAACTTAAAGGATGATTTATGTAATTTTGTCTTTTTTTTTTAACTTAAACCATAAAAATGTTATGTGACCATTTATTTTTATCGAATTTAGATATATTAAGATCATTTTAATCCTCAACAGAACTTATTTGAGTAAAAAAATCAAAATTTTTGTTTCGATTTGAAGTGAAACGAGCAGAAAGACCATGACGTACCATGTTCGAATTACGTGAGACATTTCCACATGGGCTTAATGGGAAAGACCTGAAAATTTCATACAAGGTTAATTAATTAGCTAAGAGCATTCAGAGTAGCTTCCCCAAAATAATGTGAGAGGAACCTGTATAATTTAGCGTGTAATTGAGAGTGGTTGTGAGTAGAGGAGAGAGAAATATTTAGGGTTTTGATTGTTTTTCCTCTAAAGTTGGGAAAAAATTTAGAGATGAGGATTTTGGTGTGTGAGAGAGAAAAGGTAATGATGTTATTTAATAGTTTTTTAAAGTGGTTGTGAGTGAATGAGAGAGAAAGAGATAATGATAAATGTATGAAAAAGCATTATTTAATTAGAAAAAATACAAATATTGTGAGTAATGTCAACTTTTGAAAAAATTAAAGTATGATTGATACCTCATATATTTTACTTTGTTCTATTATATAATATATTATAATTATATATTTATATTTTAGCTTTAAACGGTTATAATTTATAGAGGAATCATGTTTGACATTTTAAAAATTTATAAACAAAAAATAAATAAGTTTTCTCTCTTTTCACACATGTTAATTTTATATAAAAGTTATAAGTGTCAACTTTTAGAAAAATTAAGGTGTGATTGACAACTCATATATTTTATTTTGCTTTATTATATAGTATAGATAGATATATATAGATATAGATATCTGAATTTAGGCATTCTCATATTGATCTCAATCTTACGGTGGATAATTTTTTATTTGTATAACTTTAAATTTTAACAATACATATGGAGATGAAAAATCGGATGAGTACAAAATATATTCACAGAAATCTCAAAAGTTTATAAATATTTTAGAAACAGATAGATATGAAATCTATAATGAAGATGTAAAATAAGATATTCTAAGAATCTCGAAATTTGGACATATAAGGATAGACACCCAATTGTGAATATTTTTATCCGATTTTTACGTATATACATGAAGCCTTTTTCTCTTTCAAGTGTTGAATGATAAAGTTTCATGTGTACGCTTAAAAATTTGATATACATGAAGCCTCTTTCTCTTTGAAGTCTTGAATGATAAAGTTTCATGTGTACCTTTTAAAATTTTATATGGTAACTGATCTTGTTGAGTTGGTAGGGTTAATTTGATATGGTAACTGATCTTGTTGAGTTGGTAGGTTAACGTGTTAAATTGTTTATTCTGAACACGATCGATATCTTATTCTCGACAATATATTGACTGTAAATGTAACCCGGTTTGTTTAATCCATTAGTAATTTAAACGTGTCATTATCTTATTGGACTGGTGAGTTGTAAAACCATGTTGGCCATAGAAATTTGGTCGACATGTTCACTTAAGTAGATCTGTCTAACTAAAGATGTCAATGAGATTTTATTGGATAATTGGGATTGTGATTTTTGTTTAATAGTAAGAGAAATTGAAATTCTTTACACCCGATTCTCGAGATTAAAGGATTTCCAGTTCGCTTTACTAACATGAAAGAATTATAACATCACAATGAATCGTTATAATTATATAAAGAAAAAAAAGGTCACAACTATTCTTCCAATTCACCTTTTCTTCTGGGAAATCACTTACAAAAAATTATACTAAAGATAAAACAAAAACCGTAACGAAAACGAAATTGTATAGCTATAAATCTATACTCATGTTCATGCATGCTCCAAATATCCATAATAACGACAGTAATGATTTTAAAACCATAAAACAAAGACTAACAAAAAAGAAACATACTAATAATGTTATAAACTTCAATCACACGAAATAAAAAAATTCTATCAGTTGAGTTTCACCCGCTAACGTGTACGTCTTCTACTTCTTCTACTTCGCACGGTTCGAGCATTATCGATGTACATCGAGAGTGCTCCATCAACAACGGGAACATCACTGTTGTCATCGGTTAATGGATCAACTTGTTCATGAACATCGTTGTTGTCATCAGTTGATGGATCAACTTGTTCATATTCTCTCATCCGCGTAACATAACCTCTTCCAAATCCTTTTCCTACCATCGGCATACCATGTCGTTGCAACATCCGTCCTCTTCCATATACTCGCTTAGCTGGTATAGTAGGTGTTTTAACAGATTTGATTACATCATTGACCTCGTTATCCAACATCTGAATAGAACTGATCACGTTGTCGACCTCAACATCATGTTTTTTAACGGGATCGATAAAACAATCAACATTGCTATCTTGATTTTCAACAGGATTCATAATACCATCGACCTTAATATCCTCTTGCTCAACATGATTGATAACACTTTCGACCCCAATATCTTGTTTTTCAACACGATTGATAACACTCGTGACCTTAATATCGTGTTCTTCAACCAATTTGATGATACATTGCTCAAATTCATGTTCAAACAATTTGATGAAAAACTCGACCTCAAAATCATGTTCTTCAACTCTTTTGATAACATCCTCGACCTCAACATCATGTTCTTCAACCGATTTGATGACATGTTCCTCAACATCATGTTCTTTAACCGATTTGATGTCACTCTCAACCCCAAATTCATGTTCTTCAACCAGTTTGATGTCACACTCGACCTCACATTCGTGTTCTTCAACTGATTTGATTACTCCCTCGACCTCAACTTTTAGTTCATCAATCAATTTACGAATGCCCTTGATCTCAATATCCAGCTTTTCAAGAGAATTGAATACACCATTGATCTCAACATCATGTTCTTCAACAGATTTGATAGTATTCTCGACCTCATGCTGTTTTTCAACAGATTTGATAACTCCATTGACCTCATCCTGTTCTTCAACCGATTTGAGACCACCTTCGATTTCAACATCTTGTTTTTCAACATGATTGATAACACCATTAACCTCAGTCACGTGTTTTTCAATATTGTGTGACACTTCGCATCCTTGATCTTCCATTCTCAAAATCTGAAGATCAACAAACACAATATAGCATTATTATTATTATTATTATTATTATTATTATTTTTTCTTAGCATGATCAATTGATTTACAACAAAACGATATATTGTGAATTTGTGATCTGAAATTAGTAAGGGAAATTAATCGAGTAATCATAGACGTGAATCCATACGTGAAGTTCAAATCCGTCTCTTAATTACTTTTGATAAGATCGATTTCTTACTTACAAGTTTCAATCAATCAATTATAATCGTAATCATAAGACTTGAATTATTGATTAACATAAACATAGAAACGAAAAATCTTACCTCTAATCACGATCACAAGTTGGAATAGCAACAAATACCGAATAGAATTCTGAAATACACGCTAGGTTTATGAGTTTTATAGCATAAAAATCCAGTTTGAATCTATCTAAAAGTCTTATTTCTCGGTAATTTTGAACGTTGTCTTATATTTGCTTTACTGGCCTTTATCTTATTATTTTGTTTTTATTTTCATTATTTATACCATAAGATATTACATATAACATTATAATAACATTTGAATTTTAGCAAAACAGTATCATTTATAATATTGTTAGAGAAACACCGTATACCACCAATCAGCTTAATAATTAAATACAATTTATAATAGGAATGATTTAAAGAGTATATTTTCAAAAGATTGTGTCTCCAACTTGTGTCTTTTAGTCAAGTCTTTAACTTGTTATTTATGGCATCGAGGTCATGAGTTCGAAATCCTCCCAAGGCAAAAAATGAGGCTGAGGGAGGTCAGGGGTTTTCCTGCAAAGCAGGTTTTCTCCTGGGGTGGTTCAGGGCTGGGACGTCCCTGCGTAACCAGGTACGTTGCCAACTTTGCTAGCGAGGGGCGACCTCGAGTCGTCTCAGTTGTTGTTCAAAAAAAAAAAATGAACAAACAACCCTAAGCAAACAAGGATGACAGTTGTAGTTGAGGATTCGTGTTTAACACGAATTTATCAAAATCAGGTTTTGATTATGTTTGAGACAATCTTCTCTCTCATGGAGTACAACTTTATGGGCACGCGGTGTGGAAGGCCGGGAAAACACGGGAGACCCCACCCCCCGGGTGTGGAGATGGGATGGGTGGGGATATCTCACCGTGTGAAGGCGATTGTGGGGGAAAAATATAGGGAAAATTGGGAAAGCGGGAATAAGTGAGAAAAAGTATAACGACACCCCGTAAAATATGGAAAAGTGGAAAAAGTTGATGTGGCGCTGACACGAGAGTAAGAAAAATTATGGAAATGTAGGATGACTCCTTGTGGTCTAAGAGTGTGTACTTCTTGATATGTTCATGCACTTGAAGTTACACCGGTCATCGGCAAAGTATATATATATATATATCATTAGGAATAAGTAGGAAAACAGATGAAGTTGGTGCCAATGTAAGGGAAAATGTCACAAGATAGTAATTAAGTTTCAAAAGTGTTTCAATTAGTCCACTCATGTGTATTTTGCCCAAATTGGGTCGCTAAACCTTCAATCCGGCCATTATCTAATTTTCTTGGTTTCAATAAAATATTGGAAGATAAGATGTGAAGATCAAATATATATGTAATTATATAATTTAAAAAAAAACACATGTTAATTCTAAAAAAGGGTTATTAATTTTATAGCAAGACTAGATTTTATATTAATTTTAACTATTAAATTCTTCAAGGTGTTGAGGCAGAACAAGATTAAATACTCATATTAGAACATATGATAATTTGGAAGTGGGTAGCAATATATGCTCAATAGTATGAAAGCGGGTAACAATAGAGGTTCTCGTCTTAAATGACCGTCTATTTTATCAGTAACCTTCGTGAGGACATAAAAGCCCTTATTTCGAGTAAATTTATATTGTACCGAAAAAGACCAAAAGCCCTCACGTTGATGGCACGAATTTGGAGTTAACGAAAAAAATAGATGGCCATTCCGGGCGAGGGACCTCTACATACTGTTACCTGATTCTAAACTATTGGACCTTTTGTATAGTTTTTTAAAGCTAGAGATACAGGCGTGATATGAGTAAACCATAAAGACCTTTCGTGTATTTAACTCTAAAAATAAAAAACCATTGTTGGACTAAGCGACTTGATAAAGACTCTTGCCTCTTAGATAAGAGGTCTTGAATTCAATACCAAGCAACAAGAGAATTATTAGTGTAATTTAATAATTATAGTATCATAGTCTTACTAATTAATAACACTTTTCTTTTCTGCAGGCATGAACTCAAGGGTGTGAAAAAGACCAAATTTGTTTTATTATTTATTTGTTACTAGCTTATAAACTTGTGTAATACACGGTTATGTAAATACAAGTTATATAATTTTATAATGATTCATATACATAATTTTGAGTTATTAACGAAGAATGATAAAGATTATATCATTTAATAAAATTTAATCCAATAAATATAGATAAAGTTAGTAACAATTCAAGAATTATAAAACAGTTTTTTTTGTTATATGATGGAACTACGATTAAGCATGTTAAAATCTACTCCACTAATATTAACAATTAATTAAGAACAATTTTTACGTATACCTACGTAGGATATAAATTAAAAACAATTTTTAAAAATTGAAACACATCACTTTCTTGTTTTATTAGATTAAAAGAAATTTGGTTTGTTAAATTATTATTTTACATATACAAATATTATAAAAATATTATATATATAATTTTGAGTTATTAACAAAGAATGATAAAGATTATATCATTTAATAAAATTTAATCCAAAAAATATAGATAAAATTTTTTTTTACATATACCTACGTATGATATAGATTAAAAACAATTTTTTAAAATTGAAACACATCACTTTCTTGTTTTATTAGATTAAAAGAAATTTGGTTTATTAAATTATTATTAATATTATGTATACCTCTAATAAAGAATTTCAAAAAATGTCACGTGGTATTTTCTTAATTTTTCAATTTCAATTATTATTTAAAGAGGTAAATTACATTTTTTATCCGTTAGGTTTGCAATACTTGACAGTTTCGTATACCATTAACAGAAACAGTCTCTAATGTTTTAAGATTTATCAACTTTTATCTCTAATGTTTCAAGTCTTAAAATTTTAATCCCTAACGTGTTAAGCCTTAACAATTTTCGTTCCTAATGTTTCAGGTCTCAACAGCCTTCGTCCCTAACGTTACAAGTCTTAACAATTTTTTTGTTAAAGGTTTAATGACGAAAATTGTTAAAGGGACGGAAACTATTAAGGGTGGAATAAAACTGTTTAAGTCTTGAAATTTTAGAGTGAAAAACCGCATTTGTTATATTTAAATTTTAATTTAACGTTTTCTTAATTTATATAATTATCAATTAAAATTAAGGAATTTTTAATCTCTGATAATTTTCCAAATGGTTAGGAACCCGTCGATTTACTGTTCTCATATTTATCACCGACATTAAAATTAGTCATTTTAGCGAATTTTCAAAATTTTAACTTGGTAAATAATTGTTATCACTATCAGTCTACTAAGCAAGAAGACGTGGTCTTGTAGACGCCGAAAAAGTCCACTCTAGTCACCGACAACAACCGTACGTTACACGTTACGAATAAAACAACCGTGTGTATAGGTGTTGTATGTTGACCACTTTCTGTAATATTCACCATTGTTGACTCTAATTATCCATCCAATTGGCTCAATTTCAGCTACAAAACACAAATTAATTTAAACATTTAATCAAACCCCTTCTATTGATTTCTTGAGCGCAATTTCAGTCCGTTTGATGAAGATATTGTTTGCTCTGTACAATCGGCTGTTCTCGTCTTTGATCGCCGGCGACAATGAATCACCACCGTCGCAAAATCGTCGGTTTCTCAGTGATTCGGCGGCTACCGGCGGGAAGAAAGACGGTTTCAGCCCTGTTGAATTGACGTTGATTTCAGCTGCAGCAGCAATTGTTCTGATTCTTCTAACTATAATCGGAATTTACTTCTACACGAAGAAGATGAAACGGAGTTGCAGAGTCGCCGCCACCGTCCCGTCGGCGCCGCGATCCGGCAACGAACGTCTTGTGATCTTTAAACAACTCGGTGTACCGTTGACTTTTAACAACCTCGTTCAAGCCACCGGAAACTTCACGGCAAGAAACTGCATCGGAAGCGGCGGTTTCGGGTCGACTTACCGAGCCGAAATATCTCCGGGAACGACGGTGGCGGTGAAGCGGCTGACCGTCGAAATGTGTCAAGGCGTACCGCAGTTTAACGCGGAGATCAGTATTCTCAAACGGATCAAACACCCGAATCTTATAACTTTAATTGGGTACTACGCGAGCCGGCACGAGATGTTTCTGGTATACAATTACCTTCCAGGCGGGAGCCTAGAAGACTTCATCCGGTTAAAAAGAAACCGGGTGACAGGCGTGGAAGCAATTAGCAAAATCGCGCTTCACATAGCTGTTGCGCTCGCATTCCTGCACGACGACTGTCGTCCCCGTGTTCTACACAGGGACGTAAAACCTAGCAATATTTTGCTAGACAATGATTTAAATGCATACTTGTCAGATTTTGGGTTGTCACGTCTTCTAGAAGGGTTTGAGTCACATGTGACAACTGGGGTTGCTGGTACTTTTGGTTATGTGGCACCTGAATATGCGCTGACGTGTCGGGCGTCTGATAAGTCAGATGTTTACAGCTATGGTGTGATGCTACTTGAATTGATTTCGGATAAACGCGCGTTGGACTCGTCGTTTGCGAGTCAAGAGAATGGTTACACGATTGTGTCATGGGCGTTGATGCTCCGACGAGAAGGGCGGATGGAGGAGGTTTTTGCTCCCGGAATGTCGGAGTCGGGGCCGGAAACGATGTTGCTGGATTTGTTGCATTTGGGATTGAATTGCACGGCGGATGCGCCCACCGAGAGACCAACTATGAGACGAGTTGTAAGGAAATTGAGTGAGATTCAACACGGTTTTGACGGTTGACTTTCTAGTCAAGTAGTTTGTAACTTTGTATTAAGGTTTTGTAGACACAAATTGGTTTACAAGAAACATGTTTAGGAATTTGGATTACTTGAATTGATTCAAAATAAAAAATTGTTAAAATAATAGAATTGATTTTGAAGTTTTGAACCGGGCTACATTCGCGCTAGATTCTAAAAGAAGAAAAAGAGGATTGTTTGCTCCATCATCAAATAACCAATTTCGCAATCGAAGATTTGGCAAAGCGAGTTCATACGAATGACAAGTCGGGGACAAAATCATGGGATTGATCGAGCAACAGGAGTCAAAACAACATGCTGAAAGATCTGAAAAAACTGCTAAATGTTGTAGACCTACCTACTTCCACTAAAAAATTTGGGAGATAAATGTTGGATGATTACCAAAACTTTTGCCACAAGTTGGAATCTAACAAGTAGGTTAGTTCCGAAGTTTTAGTAATTAGAATTTGAGTCTAATCTATAACTTGATTTGCAAGTAAAGTTTTAGTAAACAAATTTTTAGTTAGTTCCCTGGTTATAAATTTATAATTAATAATTATTTGAGAGTTATTACATCAATTTGTGCTCTTTTCTATCAGCAATTGATCATACATGATTCAATGATATTATCATTTAAAATATATAGAACTTTTTAGTTCTATGTATATCTTATTTTTAAACCAAAACTTCATTTTAGTTAGAGTTTCAAATATTTTAAACATTGTATATATAGTTTGAAGTATAAAAAAAAAATTGGTAACCTTTGTAGCCCCCGGCGAGGATCGAACTCGCGACCTTTCGCTTACGAAGCGAACGCAATACCACTATGCTACGGAGGCGTACGTTAGACTTTATTTCACATTTGTTTATTTATCATGTTACTTACAAAAGCTAGCGGAGTTGTTTGAAGCGTGACGATTATGTACCTAACTGGGTTTTAGGTCTTTAATGATGTGGGCCGGTGCATCTTAGCCTAAAATCATCAACAATAGTGGGCCTAATCATCAACAATAGTGGACCAGTGGCTTTCTTATTTCTCTAACTTCTACTATCTAGTATATTTTATTTTAATAATTTAATATGACGACATTCATGCCAATTTTCATAAAAGGTCTTACGAATATCAATCAAAACATATTAAGGTACACCAAAATGAAATATAGATATCTTTAGCGCAAAAAGTGTGTAGAAGCCAGGTAACTCTTGTCATACTTTTAGTTTTCCAAAGTTCCTGTTTTGTTAACCTTAATTTTCTTATTAAGTTAATCCGAGGTCTTATTTATGTTTTTTATAAGGACGAAAAACACTTTCTAGATACCGTCTAAAAGTAAAATCCACCTAAATAGCTATGATGGTACTTGAACCCTCATTATTTAGCTGAGGGTAATTCATCAATATCAATATGTCATTGGACTAGTATCTTACGGTTTTATTCATCTTTCTGGAATATTTTATAATAACCTTTAAAGAACAAATTTTATACAGTATATCCCATCATTAGTAAACTAAGGTAGGGTCTAAGGAGGGTGAGAAGTATAAAACCTTACCTCTACCCTGCAAAAATAAAGAGACTCCTTTCAATTAGACACCCGACTTATGATGCATGATTTATTGTAGGGAACAACCCAACTCCTTTAATGTTATTTTCACAAATTGAATTAAAATAACGTTAAAATTATTGCAATTTTACTTTTGCCCATCAAGGACCCACGCATATATACATTAATTATATGCGCACCACAAACAGGACGTGGTGTTCATGTTCATGTAACCAAGATAAAAGATGATCATGCGAGATGGTGTTTTCTTAATGCTTTTTCAACCAAACTTCACCATGGTATTTGTAGGTGCAAATGAGTTGAAACAACTCAGTCACCGTAAACATTGAGTACTAATAGCCATTCAACTTTTATTATGCGTTGAAAACCTTTAATGAGTTGAAATACTAATTTTAATAACATCCGATCTCCATTCAAATGTTATTTTATTAAGAATAATATATTTTCACAAGTTTTCCAACAAAATCCCTCGGTGATTTAACATCGCACTCTATGTGTCATTTAACCGTCATTACAGGTTTTGCGGCATTCATTAACACAGGTTAATACTGATATGAATAAAACGTATTTGAGGAAAAACATTCACAAAACAAGCTATCGATCTCTACCCTCTTGGCTTAGCTCAAGACGAGAGACTTCCTTCAATTCTCTAGCATTTGCATGGTTGATATACAATCCAACTTAACCTTAATTATGTGGTAAGATCACTGCTAACTCTGGTTAGGATTAGCGGTGAAGTACGCCAACACGCCAACAAACGGTGCATTAATGTAGGTTGCAGGTTCAGACTTTCTAAAATCAGCGCGATCATCACCATACTCATCATCCTCTCCAGGCCCACCAACTATGGCCCCAATCAAAACATTTGGGTTAGGGTCCGATGAGTTAAAATAGATGGTGCCCTCTTTACACCCAATGGGTTGGGGATGGTTCGACACCGACGGTAGAGATGAGCCTCGATGATGAATCCGTTGTGGGTACCTATTGCTATACCCTACCATGTAAGACATTCCCATTGGGTTTTCCCCAAGGATATAATCCACTTGGCGTTTAGCCATACCGCGAAGATAAACGGGTCCCACACTTATGTTACCACAGTTTAATGATGTTGATGACCCCTCTAAATACTTGGCATAAACTAGCATGAGGAATGTCATCGCGGTTGAATGCTGTAAGTTGCTTCCACCAGGGCGAAAGATGAGACCACCCGGTGAGTATTTAATGTGAGATGAAGATGAGTCTGGTATTAGTGTGCACATGAAGCTTTCCGCCGATGCTTTGTACGACTCCAAACCGTACACATTCCCTTCCAAAACTTCCTGCATTAAGATTGTTAATTACATAAATTCCAATGGTACTCTGGGTACTTCTTAAATGAGAGGTCTCAAGTTTGAGTCTTATTCAGAGCAAAAAAATGCTCTTGGGTGAGCTAGGGGGTTATCCCACAAAGTGGGTTTCCTCCTGGATTGGTGGAGCAGAGTCGCCACGCTTTAAGTGAATCGCTAGGTGGAAGGCTGATCTATTTGTCAGGGTGAGGCCAGATGACCGTGCTATTTGTTGTTAAAAAAAATGTAGTTTTTACCTTGGAAACAAGAACATTAAGACCAGCATGTTTGTTGTCCCAACCAAACTCATTAATATTGTCATCAGCACCAAGTGGTTTAGCATTGTTTTGTATGTAACTCAAATAGTTGTCATTGTCAGATGCCCTTCTTAACCAAGCTGCTCCCCATAATAACTCATCCTGCATATGCACAATCATTTCATACCAATTAAATGATTAGTATTAGTATTAGTATTAGTATTGTATTAATTAAATGTGCACATATATAAATTACTTGCCTGATATCCATCAAAGTCACAGTAAAAAGGGCAAACACCATTCCTAATATCAATATTGTCACTATAAGCCCCTCGGTAAGTATCAGCATATTCAAAGACCCGAGTGGCTGTTTCTAAGATGGTGTGTGCGTACGAAGGGTCAGAAGAGCGAAACGCAATGGATGCAGCCGCTAGAGCCGCCGCGGTCTCTCCTGCCACATCTGAGGCTGGGCTGGGTGCAGCCACTTTGTAGACCGTCCTATCAGTGTCCATGTCTTCTGGCCTCTCCCAACAGTTATGGTCTTTTATTGGGTCACCCACCTACAAAACATTTAAATCAATATTAATATTAAAAATTATTAAAAATTAATAATGCACGTCTAATTTCCATGGGCCCTACTATATGAAACCCCCGTAAGGGGTCATACGAGCCATATGCTCTTTTTTTTTAATATTTTGATTCGATGTAATATTCCGCGGGTCGTACGGTTGAATTATTTGATACGATGTAATATTCCCTTGAAAATTTCTATATCTTAATTTCATCTTCAACTGTCCCTCTTATCATGTTTCATCAAGCATACTAACGTTAAAACCATTCAGTACATAACTGAATTTAAATTTAGAGGGAAGTTCAGTCTCAAATGCGTCACAAACCGCACTTTTACGGGCAATTACCAATAAAAAAAAAATTTGACCCCCTACGGCCCCGTATGACCTCCTATGGCCCGTAGGGGTAGGGTGGTCAACTGGGGTCCAAATAGCCGGAGCCTTTCCAATTTCAAGGATTTGGAGGAGCTGGTGGGCCAGATCTCACGGACTCACTTTTAATAGCAGCGACAAAGATGTTAATAAATCCAACTGCTCGATCACATGTGGCTATCAAAACATCATAAATTACCAAATTACCCTCACCACCACCACTTCTCCTTTCTACTGTAATTGTAATCGTACCTGTACATAAATCAGGTCAGGTTGCGCCACCGTCTTGAGCAAATAGTCGGTCGCCCACCGTGTTGCCACCAATGCATTTCTCAACTCAACTGGCGGCATCATCTCTCCGAACTCAATCACACTCCAGGCCAGCATCGTGGTTGTGAACGCCATCGGAAAACCGAACTTGATATTGTCTCCGGCGTCATAGTAACCGCCGGTGAGGTCGACATTGTCCGGAGAACCGTCACCGAGTCCTGAATTACCACGCCAACTCATCCGCTGCTCGTTTGGGAGGAACCCGGAACGCTGGCCTTCGAAAAACAAGATCGATTTCGAAAGTGCATCACCATAGATTAGGTAACTTGAATCACTCTGAAAAATCAGTAATGAGATTTGAAGAACAAGGGGGATGAAGAATTGTGAAACGACAGGCTTCATGCTATGCTTTTTTTTTTGGGTGATACAGGTTAAGGATTTAAATAGAAGAAAATAATAAAAGGTAAAAGTATGGCAGCTTAAATATAGAAAATAATGTAAGGCAACTACTAAAATAGCTTTCACGTTACGGTTGTTACAATACATTCTATTAAAAAGGATCACCTAAATAGAGACATTATTCTAAATAGGATAAGAAGGATTTGAAAAAGATCATAAACCTACTCAAATGAACTCTGATTGAATTCATTTTAGTGGCGTTGGAACCGTCTTGTCAAACTCTACGATCTTAGCTTTTAAGGTTTGCTTTTGGGTTTAGTTTTTAGGGTTTAACTATTGGGTTTAGCTTTAGGGTTTAGTTTTAGGTTTTTTGGAGGTGTGGTGATGGGTGTGTTAGGTTTTTTAAGGGTCGGGTGGGGGGTTTATGATCTTTTTCAAATTCCTCTTAGTCTATTTAGAATAAGCCTCCTATTTAGAAGACAAAATTACACAAAACATCCTTTATGTATATATAGAACTGTAGGTTCCATCCTTTATGTTTAAAAAATCTCAATTTCATCCTTTATCTTTACTAGTTGTTGCAGTTTACGTCCTTTAGGCTAATAGATGTTAGTTTTTCTGTTAAACTTTAAAAAAATAACCAAAATACCCCTAAATCATAAAGGATGAAACCTGTAACTTTTTAAAAACCCAAGAGTGTTTCCTGTAATTTGTTAAAAGATATTAATATTCATATTTTTATTATTTTCTTAATGTTACTAATGGTTTATAATAAAAAAAAAATATAAGTTACTTTAAATAACTTTTTAGTTCTTAAGCAAATAAAAAATATTTAAAAATAATACTTTTTTAAAACCTTTTTTTAAGTTTTTATAAGCTTATTTTAAAATGAAATTTTAGTTTAACTTAAAATGCGGGGTTTCAGGGTGTTAAGCCAACTTGGTTCGATGTTCCATTCCTTCATTGTATTTATGTAAGAAATCGCATTCATATGACAAGAATTTTAGTGTTGCTCCAAGGCTCACTTTCAAGTTCATATACAATTAACCAAGTATTAAAATTAAGAAAAGTCATCGTTGTACTTGTTGACTATTAACTAGTTGTATAAACTTTTTAAACACATTTTTATGATATTCCATAAAATTAACTCAAAGTCAAGCATCTTTATTCTTTTTGAATTTAGCATGTTAATTATTGATATATATACATTCTTATGGATCCAAGTTCGTAATTATGTTGCGTAATTGAATACCTATATTATATTTGTACGAAAAATCCACTCCATATGAGAAGAGAACCGGCTTGTCTCTAATGGACTGGATTGACTTTTAAACAATTTTATTGTTTTTATTTATATATAAAAACACTATAATAAATACTATATTATCACAATTTCACAATGATCACACAATTATATCCAATAAATGTTTGGTTATAAAGTTAAGAAAAATATTTTTAAGATAAACTAAAATATCATTTTAA
>WOUH02000002.1:4303460-4328116 GCA_009936405.2 Stevia rebaudiana
TTATTCTCTCTGTAAATGGGCCTGACTGACATTCTATAATCAGTCATTGTCTATAAATAGAATAAGTTAGGGTTTTTGTTTGTGTGCTGAATACGAGAGATTTCATTGTTGAGAGAATTCATTGCCTGTAATCAGTAACCTTTCTTGCAATATACAAGAACACTTTGTTTTTCACTCTTCACTGTAGTTTATAATCTTTGAGCTCATGTCGTGATCCAATCCATCTTTGTTTCCGCCATTGATAGATTGTGGAGGTTTTTCCTGTCCTGTTGCAGTTGATTAATCTGTTCTGGACCGATCCTGACATTTACCTAATGAATCCGAAACCTGCTTAACTATAAACATGGGACTAATGGTTTACTAAACATACTTGAAACGTTCATTCAAGTGGTATTCAAACATATGGAATATGTTTCGTAATGGTTTTATATGTAATACAAAACCTGTGAACTCACCAGCTTATATCTGACCGTTTTCAAAACTGTATGTAATCCCAGGTATTGGAATCAAGCCATGGTATTGGCTATATAAGGTAGGCACTGGTATGATAGTGCTACATATTTACATTCACTTCCGCTACACTACACTGGAATACGAGAATACACATACACTATAAGTCATGTATTCTAAGTTTATCTATTAATCAATGTGATCGATCCTGCTTTACCGGCAGTTGACATGGCAGACCGCTTACGGACCGGCTGAAGGCCGGGGACTGGGAAGCGGGGTGTCACAACAAAGCCTTGTATGGTCTTCATCAAGCTCCAAGAGCTTGGTATGCTACTTTGACTAAACATTTCTTGGAATATGGTTACAAGCGCGGGACGATTGATAGACGCTCTTTTTGAAACGGGCGAATGAAGATTGGAATTTGGTTCAGATTTATGTTGATGACATCATCGTTGGCTCAACAAGTGAGAAACTGTGCAAAGAATTTGAATGTGTGATGAAAAAGAAGTTTGAGATGAGTTCGTTGGGAGAAATGACAACGTTTTTAGGATTGCAAGTTCGTCAGAATTCGGACGGAATTCTAGTTCATTAGAGCAAATATGTCAATGACATCTTCTTCAAGTTTGGGATGCAAGATTGTCATTCAGAAGTAACTCCCATGAAAGAAAGACCATTGCTTACATCTGATGAGCACGGATCAAAAGTTGATCAAACCTATTACCGCTCAATAATTGGATCATTAATGTATCTCACCGCAAGCAAACCTGACATTATGTTTTACGTTTGTCAGTGTGCTCGTTATCAGTCAACGCCTAAACTCCCGCATTTGACAGCAGTCAATCGCATTTTTAGGTATCTCAAGGGCAAGCCTCGTTTTGGTCTGTGGTATCCTCGCAACTCAGAGTTTGATCTTTATGCTTTCAGTGATAGTGATTATGGGGGTTGTGAAATTGATCGAAAATACACTTCTGCTGGATGTCAGTTTCTGGGAGACAGGTTAGTGTCATGGCAATGCAAGAAGCAACAAACAGTCTCCATCTCCACTACAGAAGCTGAGTATGTCGCAGCCTCCGCTTGCTGTTCTCAGGTTATTTGGATGCAACATCAACTGCTGGACTACGGTTTGAATTTCGATAAAACTCCAATTTTTTGTCATAATGATGTTGCAATTCAAACTTGCAAGAAACTAGTTCAACACTCAAAAACCAAGCCATTGATATGAAAGTCCATTTTATTAGAGATTGCTATGACTGTAACCTAATAACCATGGAACATATTGATACACATTAAAATGTGGCTGATATGGTCACAAACCGGTTAGCCTCTCTACTTTCAATGTGCTTGTGGAACTGTTTAAAATGATCATCTTTGAGGAATGAAATGGTTAAACAGGGGGTCTTAAATTTTTTTTAAATAAATCTTTAAATTTCTTTTAATAAATTTTTTCATACTAAGAATAAATTTAGGGGGAGAAATAATCAAAGAAATTAAGACTTTAACAAATCACAAGGAAATGATATAAATTTTCGTGACTAAAAGGTCAGTTAAACATTCGTAAGGTGCTATTTCTGAATAAACCAAACTTGAATATGATATGCTGGTAGGCTCACTTAACTGAATTAACTGATCTATCTTGTGCTTAACTAAAATAAAACATGTGTCATTCTGTGAAAATATCACTACTTAGAAGAGTGTATTATCTATTTGACTGTCTTAGAAGTCCCAATACACGTTTCATATGCACGAGACTCTGAGAGTATGTCAAACATCGAGTGCTTTCTTTGAAAGTACTTTACGTCTGTACAAATACCATGCGGTGCTCACGGATGTCCTCTTTTTGTTCTGCTTACACGGAAACCTGATAAATCTGGCAAACGTGAGTATTCCTTACGAAATCTGGATCTAACACAATCAAAAGATGCCAATGAGGACAATCAAACAAAGAGTATGTTAAAAGAGACCCTCAAGAGTCCAAAACTCCCAATGTATATTAATCCTTGTAAATTAATAAACCTATGATTCATTCTCTCTTTCTTCCTCAAAACTCTCAGACAGAGAATCAGAGTCAGATGCATATAAACGTACTATAGGAAGTCTCTAACTTGATAGAATGCACCATGGGTATCTAGGACTTAGTGTAACTCACAAATGACATGCTTAAAATACCAAAACATGATAAATCTGCATAAATGGAAAAGGTGAAAAGGTTTTAAGATTGGGTTTAAGCGGATAAAATACCGGCAATCACTAAATTCGTTTTTACAATACTTAACATTGAAAGGAAGTTTGACTGATCTGAGAACGATTTGATCCAAAAATTACTCATCTCGTTCAGATTCGAGTTGATTATACTTTTAACCATGAAAAACATAAATAAAAGATTACGGGTCGGGTTTGTGAGGGTTATCGAGTTTTAACCAATAAGATAAAAGGAAGAGTCTTCACTTTAAAAAATCACACCTTCTAAAACCCTATTCTCTCTCAAAACCGTTGAACCATTCTCGAGCTTGTGATTATTGAAATCAGTTGTGTTTCTGTGTCTCCGTGTGTTCATACCTTGTCATCATCATTATCCACATTGTAAATCGCGTCTTCTAGGTACTTGCAGGTTTTCAGAAGGTTGATTCACGGAAAGGAAAGAAATATGATTAGAATTTTGGGGTTATTTTGTCTGAAGAGCTTAACATAGAACTTGAACAAGTTTGAGATGAATTCAAAACTTGATTTCAGCCATTAACGAATCAAAATAGACTGAAATATCAATCGTTTGCAGTCGAAGGGTTTTCAAAAATACTCTAGAACTGTTCTCGAGTTCCAAATATAGAAGATGAACCGTTCTCGAGTCGGTAAATGATCTCGAGTCGGTAAACTCAAGAACATACAAAATTCTCGAGATCGTTCTCGATTACTCAAAAACGCTCTCGGCTTCTCGAAAAAATAAATCTTATCGAACTCGAGAACACCCAACTTATTCAAGAACGCTCTCAGCCTCGAAAAACAGAAAACACAAAGTTAAAGTCGAAAAACAGAAAACACAAAGTTAAAGTCGAACTCGAGAATGACTTCCAAAACCAGATAAAAGTCTAATTTTAACACTTTTATCTCGAGAACATTAACAATAATTCGAGATTGATTTGAAAACATTGATTCGCTAAAAAATAATAAAAATCAAGAAGGGTCATTATCAGAAAAAGAATGAAAACCTACCGATTAAAATTGGTGTTAAACTAACTTTTGAAAAGGTGATCTCTAACTTGGTTTTATTTCGTGCTTATATAGGTTCAAATGGCTGATCAACCACAAATTGTGTGGAAGGATAATCATAACCTAGCATTGTTAATGGTTGATCCACCGGAAAGTCAGCAACAGTTTGCTTCTGGTTAAACGCCAAGTTGGACAAACAGGGAGATAATGGAAGGGGAACAATCACTGCAACAGTTCAACGTTTAAATGTGGTGATTTCTGAGAAGGTGATTAGGGAGGTATTGGCATTCTCCGACAAATCTACAAGTCCAGTTATTTTTCAAAAAGAGGTATAACTTGAATATTTCTTGATATGGGATATGATGGTACTTACCCAATGCTACAGGAAAAGCTTATCCACCCTTACTAGAGGTATATTGCCCATGTGTTCCTGGTATGTATGAGTGAGAACAAAGGAACGTCTAACATGTTGAACAAGGATCAATCCTCTGCATTTGTTGCTTTAGCCATTAAATGGGACTTCAATTTTTTGAAATTTATCCTCAATGAGATGAAGGGAAATCTAAAAGGGAACAAAATCGAGAAATTAATGATGTACCCACGATTTTTACAAATGATATTTGATGAGAGGTTTCCCGGGATGCAACGGGGTGTTGTGATACATGACCTAAAGATGATCAACGAGCTAAGCTTTCCCCTTATGGTGAAGAACCGGGGAGGAAAATTCAAGTATGAAGGATTGCATCCGCTCAGAAAATTCGGAGCTTTTGCTGAGATTGAGAATGTTGCTACTGAGGAGCCGGTTACTCAGACAACAATGGTCGAAAAGGAACATGATGTTTAGATCCTTGACTCACCAAGTCAGGAGCATATTATTGAAGAAGAAGATTTTGCTTTTGATGTTGAAAAGGAAATTGAGGAGCAAGAGTCTAAACACGAAAACTTGCTAACTACTGATAACCTTGCTGCGTTCTTGCAATTGGTTCGAAGAATTGTGGGGAGTCCTCCTCCTGAAACTTCAACAGTCGAACCGGAACCTACAAAAGATGTTAGTGCTGACTTGAGGCTGAGAAAGAGAAGAAGAAGAGATCCGAGGCCATGGGTTGTTATTCGAGAACCAGTTGCCGTACCCGAGCCGAGTATTACTGATGAGTCACTTCTTACCACTCCGATCACTCCAAGACTGATTCTCACTGAACCTACTGTGACTAAGCCAACAGAACCAGCCGATCTAGTTATTCAACCGCGAAGTTCTGTTGGTGGTTCATCGTCTGAACAACAACAGGTTGAAGATGTGGATCTTGATGCGTTTTTAGAACAAGATCATAGCACTCGAACAGATAAAGGGAAGGATGTGTTACCCGAAGATGAACCGATTGATATTGCTAAACTGAATACACGAGTTTTTGAGCTTGAACAGGAATCGTTGTCTCACAGCATGGTTATTTTTGAACTGAGAGAAGAAAATCATGTTAATGATGAGAAGATACAGTCTCTTGAGACTAAATTGGGTAATTTGTCTGCAGTTGTGTTAGATATGAAGCAGAAGCTACAAGAAAAATTGGGTGGATACTTTGTGAGTGATCCTACTGTTTCTGAAGCTGATACATCAACTGCTTAAGAGTCGTTTATTCAACGCACCAGTTACCTAGTTGAAATGATGCGAAAGTACTTTGAAGGAGGTACTAGGTTTCTTGTTAGCAGCGCGAAAGAGAAAGAGCTCATGATCGTTAAAACGGGGTTGCTCAAGCTGCTAAGGATATACATGTTTTTAATCCAACCAGGTTCGCCTTTGATGTGGACGATAACAAGTTTAATTTTGAAGGAGATAGATCTGGTATCTTGTGTTGGGGGTTCGAAGAAGTAAAGAGTTTGTGGTGGATAAGGAGAGCAATCAAGCTGATTTCAAATCCTTCACCACTGTTGATCTAGCTGAGCTTGCGAGAAAACCATTCTACAATCCAACAAACAACAAGAATGTGTAAATGTGGTTTGAGTCGCTGTAGAAGCATGCAAAGGTTGGTTTTACAGATATTCAACTTGCTGTATCTAGGACTCTCAAGAAGACTACCAATTCGTTGGGAAATCCAATTAATATAGATATAGTTGAAGTTAAGTGACCACCGACGAAGAAGGTGAAGAAAGTTCCAATCTTACCTGATATGCCAAAAGGGGCGTTAGATGGTTTTAAATTCTTGGGTTTTGACGATCAGACTTATGGATTCATCATCAACTGTGGAGACATTGAATACTTGTTTTATGATCCAGCTTATTTGATGTGTTTGAGTGAGAAAGATCTGAAGTTTTTGATACAACAGGATCTTAAAGCTGATACAGATCATCTGGAAGATGCCTTGGAATTTATTTTGACAGTAAGAGCTGCGATTAGGTGGGCTGGAGGAACGGATGGCGTGTCTACCTTGATGTTTAATCATAACATTCCTGACAGCGACATGACAACAAACCCTGAAGATGAACAAACTGAAGAAGCACCGAAAACACAAGAGATTGTTGGGTCATGTAATAGAGTTTTGGTGTTTCTTGGTATATAATACGGGTTCTCGAGTTCGTATTTTGGTTCTCGAGTAGGTTTAGTGGAGTAGGTAATGGTTGTGTTCTCGAATAGGGTTTTGGGCCGAAAGTATTCATGTAAATGGGTGGTATATAAACTCATGTTTAGTCATTTGTATGTTAACAGTTTACGTATTAGGTTTTATTCTCTCTCAAGGTTATCGAGTTCGTTTTTCATTGTCGTGTACCAGTCGGTTTGTTAAACCGAGTGCACTGATTAATATACGAAGCTAGTTTTTCATTTGTTTATGTTCTTGATCGTATTCTTGCACTCACGGTGATACTATTCCGCAATCTCACATTTGATTATTGATCTGTATCGGTTTTAGATCCTGTAGTGGGGCTAACAGTTTGGCTATTTAATCGAACTTCTGGTTATATTTTATTACTCATAGTAGTAGTAATATTATATTATCATATCCTTTAGTGATCTTTCTTTCGATGACGTTTGATTATCTGAAGCGTCCTCCAAGGCCGAGTACTCACCGAGTACTCGCTCTAAGGAGGTCTTCCGATGCGACTTTATGCTATTCCGAGGTGGTCCAATGGTTCGGTCAAAGGCAACACTGCTATGAGGTCTAAGGTATGTGGTATTATGATGTGTCTATTCTTTTGATCTATTATAACTATAGTTGGAAATAGTTTGATGTAATTATTAATTTGAACATGTATTTTGTTAAATATTAGTAAATTTATTATGTTTTACATACATATAATCTATGGAAAATACATCTTTTTGTAACTTACCATGCCCAAATACTCCCCGAGTACTCTCAACTCAATAGTCGACCGATTTAGGAGCGTATAGCGACTTTTGAAACCTTGCACTATACTCTATGGTTACTTTGGTAACTGTTCATTAGGTTTACTTTGGTAATTAAAAGGTTGTTTTCTGTAATATATGTATGATGTAAATCCATGCACATACAAAAAAGATAAAATAAATACACCTTTTATTATATACTTAAATTAAATCATTTATATTTATACTTTATGTCTATTTACATAAAACGAATAAAACACCAGGTAATGCTTTCATCTTGAAATCTAAAAACATACATGTATTGATATAATATTGTGCATATAACATTTTACATAGAATATATACAAATAATTTTTTTCTTAATAAGTTAATTACCACCTAACACACGTGATTTACCTAATTAGTATGTATTATTGCATACAAACAGTAATATTACATGTTAGCGATTAAATCACATTAAAACATAAACCTGCCAAAACCCGATCAAAACATAGACAAGAATCAGAACTAATTTCATTCAACCTGATCATTGACTTTTGTTGACTAAACCGAAACCATTTCCTACCCCAAGCCAGTTTAAAAAAAAAAAAGACAAATTGAGCCCACCTCTAACTGATACGAACCATCAGCCCGATGTATACTACAGAACCTAAGAGGACTTTGTCTCTATATTTAGTTATAATGCATCTGTTAGTAGCATTAAAATAAGATATGGTTTACATTGCCTGGTCTCCTTATCTTTATGGAAGAAGCCATTTAGTTTGCATATTAACATTTGATGTACACTTTCATTTTCAAGTTATTGAGAAAAGGGGTTAATCAGTTCTTGTTTTTCTCTAAATATTCTTGAGAGACTAGCCATCTCGAATCAAGTATCTATCAGTTACTCTCTACACTCTACAAGCTCAAAGTTAAATGCTTACCCCCCCTAACTCTCTGACCACCACATCACAAACAACTAGATTGGGGGTGCTCTCACAAAACACAACGCTGCTCTATTACCACGAGATAGTCATGTTCTAAAATCTAATCAACCAAAGACCTTCATCTACTTCACAATAATATATATTATCGATCAAAGTCGTTGACGGCTTATTTCCAGGTGAAGATAATGATGGTTCATTAATGGGTTCGACACTAAGACAAGGTTTGACTGGTGCAACTAATGCAAATTTGTGTTGCTCTTGTCACTAGAGAGAATTGATAAATACAGACAGAAAGAGAGCAATTGAAGTGAAAGTTTCATGTGTTAACAAGCCGTTGGAAGATCAAAAGTTGTTTACATTTTGAAACTCCCATTGAACCTACACTTCCATCATTTGAGGTATAACTAATAATTTTAGGCAGTTTAATCATGCAATTAGCTTTGAAAGACTTGAATCATTGAATGTTCTTCCTTGGTCAAAACAATCACTTTGGTTGCTACTCGCAATATTCCTGGCCAAATGTAAACAATTCAAAACCTTGAACGACAATCACGCCATAGAAACACATACATGATAGATCCACCACAAATCTGTGATATTATGTTCTGAAATGTTAAGACTCGTGTTCATATTCCACATAACGAGATACAGCTACTTGCATTTGGCACAATAATATTTTCTACCAACCACAAGACCTACTTACAAATAAGCAGCAGCCTACAAAAGCAATACCTTTCACATTTGGGCTTTTTTTTCATGCATCTGGGTTCTTACAGAGTAACTTCTGCAGAAAAGGAATATCGGATTCATGAGTGAAATGTTTGCATATGAGTAATGTTTGCATATATGTAAACCGACTAGCGATTAATTGATTTAAATATGAACTTAATCAGATTTGATATTTTATATGTAATTTTTAAAACTACACATTTTTATGAATATAATACTTGAAACGTTGGCATAAATACTTCAAAGTTCACCGATTTTGACTGTCGAAATCGCAACCATGGGTGACCAATTAGTGATTAATCCCAACACTGCGAGTGTAATGCTTACTGGTTTTATTATGGCGATTAGCATATTGGTATGCATAAAGAACAGCCAGTATAATGAAAAGCAACGCAATCTGCATCGACAACATGGTACATATTATTGTCAATGAACTGTAGGATATCTATCATAAGGGCAAAAGATTAACAGAAAAAAATTCTTACTAGAGCTGGACTGTAGCTTGGCTCGCTCTTAATTATATAAGATTTCCTGATGAAAAAAATCCAGTCAGATTTCAAAATATGTAAGCTAAAACATTTATAAAACACTATAACCACGATGTGACAAGTAATAAACAGGCAGTGTTTGACTTGTACTAAAACTATGCAGTCAACCAGCTTAAATTTAGATATATTTTTTTATTTAGTAATGATACCTGTTGTTAAGCGTGCCAGAGTCCTTGCATATTTTTTGAACTGCTTCTATCCTGGTGATTGTTGTTGTGGCTATGGGATCATGCATATCAACCTACAACGGATCCAACGGTTATAGCCTTCTATTTCTTGGAATCAAGTTGATTTAAAATTGACAAGTTTTAGTAAATACTACCACCTTTGATTTGAGCATGGAAGAAAAATCATAAAAAGCCCGATACACATCTCCCATTGTTTTGGTCCGATCAATTACTTTTGCAGTTAGACCTAACAGGAAATAAAAGTTCTCAGTTAGAAGTTAGAACAATACAATCATTTATTAAAACAGAAAAAGAATAAAAACTTACCACGTCTCATCTTCACTACACCCCTGAAAACTTGAATGTTGTTGTAGCATAACGCTAGGGTTCCAATTGCCATGATCTGAAAAGTATTCAATTTTATAATTAGACTGGTACTAGTACTACATAATGATATTAAAAGTGGAAATTTACCTGAGGTATCGCACAAAATCTGAAGATAGCCGGATTGCGCAAATCAGACATATACTTTAAACAGTCTTCAATGTGGTCTAACGCGTTTGTCACCATATCATTAAGGCATTGAATGGCTTTCTCAGAGTTTTCTTCATACTTGAGGTCCTCTAGTTTATTCACATATTTACTCCATATCTCCCGTGGCCAAAACATGCGTGACTTGGGTATCTCGTTTATATCCTCAAGATAATCTCTTATGATATTTGTTTTCTGCAACTTTCTATTTATTAATAACATGTATCATTTAAGCTTAAAATGAAGATATAAATATATTTACCTGAAGAAATAGACCCATGGAATTAGACATAGAATCCGGAAACAATATCTCTGTGCCTGAGGCATGGAAAAGTTTTGACAACCCTAATCCAACAAGTCCCGCAACATAATGGCAATACTCATCATAATCATCAATTGTCTCCACCTGCATACATCAAAACAACAACATTTATGGATACTTGCGCAATGCGGCAAGAACCAACACACCAACACAGACATTGGTACTGAGCTTTAAAAATTAATTGGTCAAGTATCATATATATTTTAAGTTTTAATGAAAGTTAAACTAAATCATATAAATTAAAAAACGAATTTGAGAATTTAGTTAATTAGGAAATCTATTTTTTCGTTATTAACTATAATAATAACTACAAAATTGAGGTTGTAATCTAACTAATTTATAGTAATTATAATCTGTACTCTTTTTTGTATTTTATCAAATACTCGGCATGCGTTTGTAAATGAAAATTAATGTATTAAAATTCTTAATAGACAATTCTGCCACTCTTAAAAATTAATGTAAAAAGAAAATCTTGTCCTCAATATATGTATTCTAATATAGATAATAAAAAGTAATTACCTCTTTACAAATGAACTTTGCCATTCCTGCACCCATTCTCATGGTTATATCCTCTATTGCTTCCTGATAACTGAAATATGATAGGATTATACAAATAAATTTTGTGATTATGATTTCAACCAGAAATCATTGTATTCAAAGGTTACCCTTTCTTAAGCTCTAGAAAGGCAGTAGCAACATGATGGAACTGGTCCATAAGAACTTTGTACTCCTTTGTACCACCTTCAAGCATCAAGATAAAATACATATCAATATTCATATGTAACAAGCAACACACAAGCAGGCAGCAGCAGAAAGTTTATTACTCACATGCAAAATGCCAGTCAGGATCATAGATATGCTTATGGAAGGCGTTAAGAATGGGTACTTTGATATCAGTATCTATGCTTGTATCATCCTCTGTTTAAGAGAGAAAAACACAAAAAATACAAAATCAGAAGGTTTTTTACAGTAGAAATGGAATGATAGTTATTCGATTTAGACATACCGACAGTGTCAAGAGCACGAAGGACCAAATAGAAAATGCACACCTGCATTTTTAAAAGAAAAACTAAATCAAATTGATGTAACACACAAAAAGGAGGCTCAAAGTGTTTAAACGAAGACCGTGCAATCATTTTCATTAACAAAAGTTTAGTAAGCAAGTAATGAAAATGATATTGCAGCTGTAGAACAAGTTCTTATGACCTCATGGGCCAAACAAAACGCTAAATGACTAACAATTAACCTAATCAATGTACATCTTAGGTCTGTATACTATTTTTGTGTAATTCAAATAGAAATAGAAGTATAGATGCTGAACTGCTGTTTATTGTATTTCAAAAATCTAATACTATGAGCACACATGGAAATAAAAATTATGATGCAGTCATGTCCTCCCTCACATGAGCAATAATACACAAAAGAACCTGTTCTTGATATATGAAATAAACTACAACAGATTCACCAATGCATTCATGATCATTCAGATCGGAGAAACTAACAAAAAAACTAAAGTAGTTGATATGTTAATCACGTGAACTATATTTCGAATTTATTTACACCACGCATCCAGGAACCGAAATATCAAAAATTACATCGAAATCATCTAATAAAACATCTCAAAGCTTAGCCGATGAAATCAACAACGATATTTGAAAATTAATTGCAAAATTAGCAAATGATTCCAAAAACACGCAGGAGCAAAACCACGTTTGGTTCATCAAACTCAGTTTCGTCGATCGATCAAATTAGGTTGTGTACTAATGCATAACGCAGTTTGCATCGTTTTCGAACAGATTGTTGAAACAAATCTGTGCAAAATTTTGAATCCATTAACTCCACGCACTCATGAACAGAATAACTTAGACATCAAAATCATTCAAAATTAACTTACAGCGTCGCGAAGTTCAGGATTAAGCTGCTGAATAACGAGGGCGAAGCTTCTAGAAACCTTATGAAGCATAGAATAACAGAATCCCCAGTGTGGCTCCGCCGGGATCTGCTTCTCCGCCTTCTTGGCCGCCATCTTCAACTTCAACAACGGGTAAAAATCGTCAGGATGCTTCAACACTGCCTTTAAACTCACCATTTAATCGCACGATTCGATCGATTACACGGATTTTATTCGGAATTCCAGATCGCAGGAACGATTTTTGTGGTGGATCCACAGATGCGAGTGACAAATGGAAGTTGTGTGGTATGTGTCCGTAGGGATGGGCCTATTTATAGTAAGACCATTCCATTCACCTCTGAACCCAACCCAAGTTTTCATTAAAAAACTAATCTGTCTCTCTACCTAACCCCCATATATCTTTTCACTCTCGTTTACAATCCAATCTCATCCTAATTTTTATTAATTAACATGAATTTTGGTTTAAAATAATTTCTTTTAATTAGATAATGTTATATATTTGAATAATAAGTTTATCAAAAAAATCCAAAGAACCAATAGTATAATGACACGTGACAAATAAGATAAAAAATAATATTTCTATATATATTTTAATCTTAAAAACACATATTTTTTAAACATCTTCGTTTTTAATAAAATTTATATTAGGATGTTCAAAAAAAAATAAACAGAACTGTGAATTTAGTATCTATAAAAAAGTTGAATTTTATAAGTTATTAAAGAAAAATTAGATTAAATATAAATGATTAATTTGACAGTAAAACAAAAAAATAAAATAAAATAGGTAGCCAATGTGTGTTGATTATGTATTTAAAAATAGCCACAACCTGGGTCGCTGTAGCATTTGGGTCGCAAGAAGAAAGAGAAATTTTATTTATTTTTTAATCAAAAGAGGTCATCCCTCTGACAAGAAAGACGTGAATGGAAAGAGTCTAAAAGACTTGAGAGGGGATCCAAACAATTGTGTATTTTACTAAAATTAAATAGAACAAGGTTCCTTTATTTCTACACACTGATCTATATTTTACACTGGTTGTCTTCAATACGTCTCGGCTATACGGGACGTATAGAGCTCTTACTGACATTCTTTGTCACTATATATGTCACGTATAGGCCTATACGTGGCATATAGAACAAAATTATTTTTAGGTTCAAGCAACGATAATGGCCTTATAAGTTACGTATATGCCTATACGTGACATATAAGTTTAAAAAAAGTTGGGGTGTGATTTTAAGCAACAATAGTTTATTATTATTTTTTAGTTTTACATGACAAAGCGATGTGTTTACTTAATTTTTTTTTAACATTTTAACGTGTTGAAAGAAGCATGAACCTTAATGTGTTGAATTATGCGTTTGTAATGCAATACACGTCTACTTATCATTTTAACATTATAATGTGTTCAAGTTTTTTTATTTTTTAACTATACATTTGTAATAAATACCAAACGTGTTTTCTTTAAGTTTTGCTATAAATTTAAAAATTCGATTAATAACATCAACACACATTACAATCATAAACAACCAAAACATCAACACACATTACAATTATAAACAACCAAAATATCAACACACGTTACAGTTATAAACAACCAAAATATGAATACACGTACAATCATAAACAACCAAAATAAAATACAACAGTTTTATATACATAACAAAAGTACCAAATCAAATACAAATATGATGTGTTGCAAAACACATCTCATTTCTATCTTATTTTTGTACTCTTATATAACTTTAATTGTACAATTTGGTTTGTTTTATGAGGATTTAGTAAACATATTTAGGTTATAAATACGTAGCAGTTGGGATATAGGAGTGATATTGGTTTGTTTATTATATTTTATGGTATTAAAGGAATATTGACTATGCTTTAAGTATTGAGGTTGTCGGGATTATCATCTGTTATGACGAAGATAGACTTTCATGTACTGAAAGTGTGGTGGGCTGGTGGCTGGGTTCGCCCTACATACGCCATATATAGAAACATCGTCAATATAATTGAAGCATATCCAAGTCAGGCTTATGAGAAACTGATTCGGTGGAACAATGCTTAGGGTAAACTAACATTATTTTAATATCATCAAGTATGGTGGGATGTGAGTTGGTTAAATTGGTATGAGTACCTATAGATTAATGAATCTTTGTAAGACAGATGGTTTTAACAAAGAAAAGGTTCGGGATATGATTTTATTCATGTACGAACATTTTAAAGTGAACTGGTTCTAAACACGGGGTTGCTGTGTATGGACTAAGTTATGATATAAATGATTTTGATAAAAGAAATAATAAGTTAGAAGTCAGTTGGTAATGTAAAATCTAAAGGTCGTGGCTTTGTGATAAAGCGGAGATCTCCCAGTGTGGGAATGGTAATGAAGCGGGTTGTACAACTAAGATGGTGACGACCGTAGGTGAAAGTGATCAGCTCGTCCCTAAAATAAAGGCATTGTAGAAGGTTACATTGGAACGACTAATTACTTATTAAAGTCTTTTACAATATTATGGACGGAGTCTGAGTATGATAAATATTTTAATAACACATGATGTTTTATAATATATTGATATGGTATTCGAAAAACGTTTTAAAACATGGTTGTGATGTTAAACATTTTTAAAAGATTGTTGGTTAACTACAAACTTAGAACTCACCAGCGTAGGATGACGTTTTAAGTATGCATATCAGATGCAGGGCAAGCTTCTGGATGCAGGTGATGGACTGATTAGCATGGAGGCATCTTGGACTTAGTAGTTATGCTGGAAAATAGTTAGTGAAATAAGATGTAATTTATATTACAAATAATGTAATTAGCACTTTGGTTTAATAGAATGAAGTTTATTTTCCGTTGTTGTGTAATCTCTGTTTAAATCACTGTGCTTATGTGTAAATCCGATGACGTGGCGAGCCTATAGGGATTGGGGCGTCACATGCTAAAATAGAGTTAACAAACACTCACAAAGATCAGGGTCTAAAATCATATCACAACAAGATTCTGCAAAAAGAACTGAAAACTCTCAAAGCGCAATTAGCTGCTGGTACAGATCTTGAAAAGAACTTTCAAGCTACTGTCATTGCTGAATTAAAAGATACAATTCAGGCAAAAGAAAATGTAATCTTGACTCTTCAAGAATCTTTGACTTCTGTGATAAATGACTCAAATGCTCAAATAGAAAAACTGAAAAATCTTGAAGGAAAATGTGAAAAATCTTGACAGGCAACTCAAAGCATTGCAGCAAAAACTAAATAAAATTCAGAAAGATCTTGATATCAAACAAACACTCTTCAAAAGGCAATCAAAGACATGAATGCAACAAATCAAAAATGGTTGGTTAAATCAGCTGCAGATGATGAAACTTCAAAAGATTTAAATCAACAAATTGAAAAGTTGAAAGAAGAAGCTGAAGATAGAGAATATGTTTTTCAGCAGCTAAAGAACAAAATCACTGAAATGGAAGCATAACTGCATGATTTGAAAAATCAATTAGCTGTTGCTGTCAAAGTTAACAGGGATGATAAACCTGATGATGATGCTACCTCCAAGGGGGAGAAAAGGAAAGCATCTGATGAAGCAGCTGACATATCTGTAAAGAAGGCCAAATCAACAGCTTCTGAATTAACACCAAAATCACCTCAATAATCAAAATCACAAGAAGTAGTTGAACTGACAAGAGAATATAAAGAAAATTTGTTCAACCAAATCAGAAGGTATGATATGCTCAAAAATTTCAATAAAGATCCAGCAAACTTCAATCTACCATCTATTGCTTATATTACAAAAGAGAAAAAGATCACTGAAATAGAAAAAGATTTTCTCGAAACATTAAATAAAATGTCATTTGAGCTTTGTCTAATGAGGTGAATAAACTCTCTACCCTTATAGATCCTGAAATTGAAACACCTGAAGAAAAGGAGGTTAGATAAAGAAAAGAAAAAGAGAGAGGAACAACTAAAAGCTGATGAAGACATTGCTAAATCTTTGATGCAGCGGCTTGGTCGAACCAAGCCTCCGCAATTTCAGAATCCCCCTGGCGAATGGCCTGTTCTCCCCGGTCGAAATAGCAATAAATTGGGGTTTATCGGGACCAATGCTACGGGCTTCCGAAATACAATGGGATCTTCGTAAAGTTGATCGTTATGAGTGTTACGATGAATTTGATTTCCGATTGATTCAAATTCCAAAATCAATTATAAAAAGGTATTTTTTTATTGGATGGGAATGTCTTTTGATTGGATGGGATTGAATGAAAAATTCTTAATCTTAAATCGCCTCATATCAAATCCAGATATTTTTAAGAAGTTACAGCAGAATGAAACTAGCTACATTAAGAAGAAGAGCATTCGAATTTCTTGAAGCTGATATTGACACTGGAAAAGAAGCTAGGATGGACTTATCTGAAAGACCCATCATCAGCAAAATTGCTTCTTCAAGTCCAAATTTGGAAAAGCCTAAATCATTAGTACCACAATCACTTACCATAGAATAAGCCAATGCATCTTTTTCAAGAACATCTGCACCAAGCCACTCCTCACAATCTTCCCAAAACACAAAAATCTGGGAATGACTTACACAGAAACCTTGGGCAAAAGTGATAAAGATCTAATTGGTCAAAGAGGTAAGATCATGGGTTGGAAGTATGACTTCGCCTGGAATGCATACTTAGTAAAAAGGGAAACTGGAGGAGTTCAATTCTTCTCAGATCATTCAGAAATCTTCAATCTAAATGACTATGAATTAATAGAAATGCTACTCTTTGGTTAGTAAACAGATTCAGACATACTAAACCAATGGAATTTGAAAGAGAGCTAAGAAGATTGGTGAACAAGCAAAGTCTAAGAGATGGAAGATTGAACAGAAATCTCATCTACAAATAATTCAAAAATTTGGAAAAGACATGGGAAAAACAATCTTCCAATTCAAAGACTCCAGAAATAAAAAAGGAAGAAAATAGTTGGAGATATGCAAATATATCCAATTATTGACTTGTTTTATGATGAAAATTCTTTGGAGCTTGTGATTCTTAGAAGACATTCTTTGTTCAATGCTACTGATATCAGACTATATTCTTACAATGGAGTCAAATTGCTTGAAAGTTCATATCTTTCTCATCTTAACTCTCAGAAAATAGACAGACCAAAAACATAGTTTGGAGATCTCAATCTCAAACAGTTTATTTTGATGATCAAAAATCTAAATAATGACTTGGATAATCTAGCAGTGCAAATTGGATTCAATAAGAATAAAAGAAAAGTGACTTATCTGAATAACATTCAAAGGATGCATATACATGATGATGGAAACTTGGTGATTGAATGTGCTGATCGAAGTTATTTATTCACCTGCAAAGAAGACTTCTCTGAATTGGATTTCAAATCTTTATCAGCACTTAATCAGATGCCAATTTATTACTCAAGAGAAGATCTGAAGGAACCAATGAGTCAATTTGCTATGTGAAGGTGAAAGAAGAATATACGGCTTGAACAAGAAATGGTGACTGTTGGTGACATGTTTTGAATGTTGATCAAAGGTGTATGTGTATATATGCGGTTTCAAGGTGTGCTGAAAGGTATTCAGGTTTCATGGTTGTTAATTGTAGGAAGCATCATTTCAGGGGGGGATTATTAGGTTTCCTTTATTGAGATGGTAGCTTGCCCACAATTAACAATCCCTTCTACAAGCTTCATTAATCATTAAGTCCATTTAATGATGACAAAGTTCTAACTCTTTTCTCTTTATCTTTGTTTATTTTCTTTAAACAGATTTTAAGATGGCTGATTAATTATTAATGTCAAATCCATGATCAATGTGGACGTATTGACAAGCTCAATATGGATGACACATTATGGTCCTACACTCTAAACTAAATCAGTTATTATATATGTCACTTAACTGATATATATGGGTATCTTATGTTACTCTGATTGATATGCAGGATTTGCAAAGGATAGATGACTGTTGACAGCATAATTGGATTTGCTGACAAGCAAAGTGTTGAGTGCTGATGTTGGTGATGGCTGCTGATATAGAAATTGGACGCTCAATTGATCGAAGTATTCTTGAGTGCTGACAAGTAACAAGACTTAGTGTTGATGTTATGTTCCCATTGCTGACATACATTAGTTAGAAGAAAATCTGTTAAGTGTCAAAATGCAGTCTGTGTTGCTGATGACCAAATGCATGACTGCTGACGTTCATTTTGATGACTGCTGATGTACAAAGTTGTTGTTTGATAGATTTGAAGACTTAGACAGATTTTCTGCTATTTATTATTTGTAATGACATCAGTTATAACGTGTATAACTGATGTGACGTTTGTTTCGTTATTTTGGTTAATGCTTAACCTTTAGGGCAGTTAGGTTATATCTGAAGTGTGCCTATAAATAGGCCTATCATAGAATGTGTCTCTGCGCTTCTTACACATCTTTCACACGCATTTTTACACACACATCTGTAATTCTGTGATCATTTTTAGATCTGATTTCAATACAACTGCTCTTTATTATTCATATTATCAGTTCTTCATCTGTTCTTGTTAATTATGACTTGAATATAAACTGCGTGTGTTTTTTTATTAATTAGATCTACATCTTAACTTGAATTGATTGCTTGTTTCCGCCCTGTAATAAATTGAAATCACTACTTATTGTTCTTAGATCAGAACAGATCTCGATCCTGACACTTCTTCTAACCCTCACCCTTCTAATTCTTATCCTGATCATGACATTGCTGCTCAATTAGCAAATCTGACCAAGATTGTCCTTCAATCTCAAGCTGAAATCAAGGAGATCAATCTGAAATTTAATGGTCAACAAGCTCAACGGAAAAGACTTGTAAAGGCAGTTCATGATCTTCAAACCAAAAATAATTAGCGTCCTCCCAGTGGTCTTCCTAGTGACACCGTGCAAAATCCTAAACCACCATTCTTCAACCACCACGTGAAAGCCATATCTACGCAAAGCGGTCGACAGCTTGCACCACCACGGCTCGCGCCAATCTTTGAAGAAGATGAGGAGCTCGTTGATGAGGAGATTGTCTATGAAGAACCACCTGTGAAGTCGACACCACCCACTAGTGAGGTGAGTGATAAAAAACCCTTGTGAAGCTACTCCTGATAAAGGAAAGTCACCAGTTGTGAGTCCAAAACCCAAACCTCTATAACCCGAGCGACTTAACTGCAACCGCGAGGTGGAACAGTTCACCAAATTCCTCGACCTCTTTAAACAACTTAAGGTGAACCTTTCCTTCATTGAGGAACTCCAACATAATGCCAAGTATGTCAAGTACTTGAAGAGTTTGCTTTCGAGTAAGCAAAAGTTGGAGTCATGCCTCAAAGTGACTCTAAACTCAAAATGTTCTGCTATGGTTCAGATAAGCTGCCAGAGAAACTGGATGATCTCGGTTTCTTTACTCTCCCTTGCAAATTTGGCAGCTCTTCTGTGTAACACCCTGAATTTTGAATGTTGTGATTACGAGAATTAAATAAACTTTCCATCTGTTTAGTAGCATTCTTCCGATTAGATTCCAGTATTAAGAACCTTAGTAATTCTGACGGTACCCTAGTTTAACTAAGTGTTAATATGATATAAACGCTTTTATTATATTCGTAAGTATTTAGAAGCGTTTGAGTGTATGCGAAATTTTGATTCGTGCAACGGTTCGGAAGATACACGTAAAACGATGAAGTGTCCGATAGATCCCAAATCTCAATACCTCCTTAGAATGTGAAACCAATGGGGTTAGATAGGAAATTGAAAATCATGAACGTAGGCAAAAACTGCACGTGAAACGGAGTCCGAACGAAGCGGGAAACCCGAAAACAAAGTTAACCAGTCGCGCTTAACCAGGGGTGACACGTGTCACCGACCATGCTGAGTCAGCATGACACGCGTCGGATCTAGATTACACGTGGCAAAGCTACTGCCACGTGGTACAGCCAGAATCGATGAGCCAGCGACACGTGGCATCGCCGGAGTGGACCACGGCACCGCCGGCTACGCGCTTCGCGCAAGAGAGGGAAGCTAGGCGGCGAGTGGCGCGTGAGATCGGCTGCCGAGAGCTATAAATACCAAGCTCCGGTTCATTCTGTTTCACACCGTTTTCTCTGATCCTGACTTCTCACTAACACCCGTAAATACTCTTGGGATACTAGGGGAGGTTCTACCCGGTTCGGATCATATCAGAGACGCTCGAGAAACGTTATTACGCTCACGGAGACGGTGGAGCTCGTGATTTGTTAATCTCTATAGTCGTTGTTACGCCGGTTTTAAGGTGAGTTCTTCGAGCCCCCTTTTAACTGTTTTCAAATACTTTTGGGGCCTGGTATGCATACGTAACTGTTTTAATGTTTTTAAACTGTTTACGTTGCGTTCTATAGTTGTTAAGTTTGATAAACGTATTTTGTGGTAGATACGTAGGAATTGTGATATAGATCTATAGGTATTGTGAAATAGATCTAAGATGATGATTGATATGAATTGGAGAAATGTTGGGATTATAGGAGAGGTAGACTTTTATGTATTAATGATGTGATGGGCTGGTGGCTGGATTCATCCTACATACGCCCTATACATAAACGTCGTCAGTATGATAAAAGTACACCTAGGTTAGGCTATGTTGTTATTATTGTAAAGGTAGACTCTTATGTATTGATGATGTGGTGGGCTGGTGGCTGGATTCATCCTACATTCGCCCTATACATAAGCATCATCAGTATGATAATAGTAAACCGATGTTAGGTTGTTGATCTATAATATTGCGAATATAGATCTAAGAATATGATTGTGATCGTTGTGGTGTATGATGATTGGATAAACGTATTTAGATATAAATAAGTATGAGTTAAAGTATAGTTATGATGTTGGTTTGTGACGTTATACTTCATAGTGTTAAAAGAATATTGGTCTTGCTTTAAGTATTGAAGTTATCGGGATTATCATTTGTTATGACAAAGGTAGACTTCTATGTATTGAAAGTGTGGTGGGCTGGTGGCTGGGTTTGCCCTACATACGCCCTATATATAAACACCGTTATTATAATGGAAGTATATTCGAGTTAGACTTATGAGAAACCGATACGGTGGGACAATGCTTAATGTAAACCAATGTTGTTTTAATATTATCAAGTATGACTGGTTGTGGGTTGGTTAAATAGGTATGAGTACCTATAGGTGAGGAATCTTTGTTCGGGATATGGTTTTAGTCATATACGAACGAGGTTAAGGTGAACCGGTTCTAAGCACGAGAAGTGTCGTGTACGAACCAGGTCTTGATAGTTTGTGATAAAAGAACTAATAAGTTAGAAGTCAGTTAGTAATGTAAGGATCTCAATACTGTGGCTTTGTGATAAAGCAATGGAATTCCCCCCTGAGGAGGGAATGAAAGTGAAGTAGGTTGTAAAACTAAGACGGTGACGACCGTATGTGAGAGGGGCTCGTCCCTCGACTTGGTATTTGAAGAAGGTTACATTAGAACGACTAATCACTTATTAAAGTCTTTTATAGATGAAATAAATGGGATTGGGTTGGTTAAACATTATGTCGTATAATATATTGTAGGAATGTTGGTAAACGTCTCGAAAGAGACAAATTAACTGTAAACTTAGAACTCACCACCGTAAGCTGACGTTTTTTAGTATGCATATCAGATGCAAGGGAAGCTTCTGGATGCAAGTGATGGACTGATTAGCTTGGAGGCATCTCGGACTTAGTTATGCTGGTGTATAGTTAGTGACATATGATGTAAATTATATTATAAATGATGTAATAGCACTTTGGTTTAATAGAAACGAAGTTTATTTTCAGTTGCTATGTAATCTCTGATTGAACCATTGTGCTTATGTGTAAATCTGATGACGTGGTGAGCCCATGGAATTTGGGGCGTCACAAGTTGGTATCAGAGCCTTGCTTTAAGAGATTTAGGTATCAGCACACGGTATCTAAACTTAAACTAGGACTCTGTGATTAAGATAGGTTGCCAGCTAGGATTGTCCAATGTCTATAAGATAGGAGAATCAGGAAGAGTGACAGAAGAACCTTAGATGCATAAGTAACATAGATGATTAATCGCAATTAGCTACTATGATTAAGAGGTGGTCTTACAAGTACGACTTGGGTTTCATCCGTCATAAACCAAGATACATAGACGATATATAGAGCGACTAGGAGCGTAAATCAAGACGAGATTATGTGAGTATAAATATGATGAAAGATTGGGTGGAACATGATGCTATGATAAGTGACTATCTGCGTCCTAGGCACCGTATATATTTATTTATTATACATCAGTGTTCCAGGTTATTAATCATCATGAAAATACTTACCGATCCCCATCTTGATTGTAGGAGCCTGAAAGTTGGTTAATACTTGTAGCAGAGCTACAAGGGGTCGAGGACGTAATACTGGCCCAAGAAGAAATACACGTTCAGCACCGGAAGTTGAACATGTAGATAATACGGAAGGAACTGGGAGTACGCATTTGAATGATCAGCAACGAGCTGAATTAGCAAGAATGTTGCAAGAAGCAATCCCGGTCATTGCAGCAGAAGTTAGAAGGACTAATAATGACAATGGAAATGGATCTGGAAATGGTACCAATGAGGGACACAATGAACATACTGAACGTGTTGAACATGTTGAACCACGACGAGGTTGTGATTACAAAACATTTAAGAGTTGTGAACCCAAGCCCTTTAGCGGTAAGAAAGATGCAGTAGCTAGTGTACAATGGGTTCACGAAATGGAGGCAGTTATAGAAATGAGCGAGTGTAGAGATGATCAAGCAGTCAAGTATGCCGCTCATTCCTTTGAGGCTGAAGCATTGTTTTGGTGGGAAACGATTAAACAAGCGAGAGGAGCTCGACTGGTAGCTGCAATGAGGTGGGAAGATTTAAAGAAATTGGTACTAGAACGGTTTTGCTCTAGGAGTGAAGTCGAGAAGATGGAAATAAACTTTCTAAAGTTAGAAGCAGGAAACATGACCCACCGGGAATACACGTCTAAGTACAATGAAATGTCACGATTGGTTCCCGATCAAGTGAATACTGAGGAGAAGCGTGTCAGGAGATACATTCAAGGATTTCCTTCTAAAATCCGTAAGTTGATCAAGCCTTTAGCCCCGACAACATTCCAAACTGCAATGGATATTAGCTCAGGAATGTACGATGAAGAGTATGGTGAGGGTGGTAGACCTGACGATACGAAACGTAAATTCTCAGATGAGAAGAAGGAAGAGTCGGGGGCAAACAAAAGACATGATTCGGGGAAGAATCATAAGTGTTCCAAGTGTGGGAAGAATCACCATGGGAAATGTCGTAGTAAAACGGTTGCTTACTATAACTGTGGAAAAAGTGGACACTATTCTCAGAACTGTCCGGAACCTAAAAGGGAACTCAAATGTTATAATTGTGGGAAGATGGGTCATGCTGCTACTAGTTGCAATGAGAAGAGGAAGACGAGATGTTTTAATGGCGGTGATACGGGGCATATCAGAGCAAATTGTCCTAAACTTATTCAGAATGCTACCCCACTTCAGATGGTTCCCGCAAGAGGAGGAGAGATGGTTAAAGCTAAGGGAAGAGCTTTTACCATGACTACTGAGGAAGCCAGACTAGAACCAGATGTGGTGACAGGTATGTTTCTAGTTAATAATATGCATGCTACCGTTCTATTTGATTCTGGTGCTAGTATAAGTTTCGTATCTAGTAAATTCAGTAGTCGGTTAAATAAACCAGTGATTGTTATGGAAAAGCCAGTTATGGTTGAAACGACTTTAGGAAAGACTACGGTCATTGATAGTATTATTGACGATTGTTCTACTAGTTTAGAAGGACATGAATTCCCAGTTCGACTATTCCCTTTAACCTTAGAGGGATCCGGCATAGTACTAGGAATGGACTGCTTGCGAAGAATGGAGCCCAAATTGAATGCAAAAAGTGGTTAGTACGATTACAAACTCCTGAAGGGAAGGAAGTCAAGATATATGGTGAACGTGAAAAGACTACCGCCAAGCTTGTCTCTATGCTTAGGGCTCAAAAGCTTATCGAGCATGGTTGTGCGGCTTACCTCGCTTATGTAGTAGATGTAGAATCAAAACCTAAGGAATTGAAGGACGTTCTAGTGGTTTGTCATTTCCCTGATGTCTTCCCTGAAGACTTACCAGGAATTCCAATTGATAGGGAAATTGAATTCCGAATCGAATTGATACCAGGAGCAAAACCCGTAGCCAGGACACCTTATCGATTGGCTCCATCGGAAATGAAAGAACTGATGTCTCAGTTACAAGAACTCTTGGAAAGGTTTTATCAGACCAAGCATCTCGCCTTGTGGTGCTCGGTCCCGATTGTGAAGAAAAAAGACGAAAGTATGAGAATGTGTATTGATTATAGGGAGTTGAATAAATTGACAGTAAAGAATAAATATCCCTTGCCAAGGATAGATGATTTGTTCGATCAACTCCAGGGAGCAAGTTGGTTCTCCAAAATAGACTTACGTTCTGGATATCATCAGTTAAAGGTCCGAGAGCAAGATATTCCAAAGAC
>WOUH02000002.1:4335012-4345051 GCA_009936405.2 Stevia rebaudiana
AACCCTAAAAAGACCCAAAAGATAAACCCTAGAAGCTAAGATCTTAGAGTTTGACAAGACGGTTCCAACCCCGCTAAAATGAGTTCAAACGGAGTTTGTTTGAGGCGGTTATGAGGTTTTTTGTAATCCCTTTTAGTTTTCTTAGAATAAGCTCCCTATTTAGTTGATACTTTCCCTATAATCATATGCTTATTTCTGGATGCCTTGTATTTAGATTCTGAATGTCTTGCATTGTATTATATTTTATATTGTTTTCTAATGTATTTGCTCTATTTTCAAGTTGTATAAAGGTTTAAAAAGCTTAAATTCGTGAAACCAAACCATTAATAATAGTTTGGATTGGTTCGGTTTTTATTTTCAACGGTTCGATTTTGGTTTTCAATAATCAAAAACCGTTACCAACGGTTTGTTGAATGGTTTGATATAAAAACCGTATAATCCGGACCGTGAACACCCCTAGTTTTCACTCGGTTTCATTGGTTATTGTCCCTTTAAACAAATCGTGTTTATATAATTAAATGAACGAATATGACACATATTGTTTATTTATTTATGTTTATGAACTATTTGGTTATGGTCGTTTGTGTCGTTTATTTAGGTTCATTTATGTCGTTTTATAAAATAAAAAAAATCATTTTCACACCTTATGAATATTTGTACACATTATAAATTTATATATTTTTATTATACAATCCCATGTCCGTGTAATACAGTTTTTTATATAAAGCACGTAATTTGATTTAAACCGACTCCCCCATGAAAACATAAACTTAGTAGGTCATTAAACATTTAGCTATTTAGCCAATATTCTAAATTTCTAATCACTAATTAAAGCTCAATGGGCCATTAGCTAGTTGGCCCAATACTAGTTATTATTAATTAAAATTGCAATGACCCTAATCAGAGTATCAAGAACTTGAAACGAGACTATGGGCCCACGAAACATCCTATTTGGCTATTTTTGTGCACCTAACTAGTGCACCTAACTACCTAAGGATAGCACACTATTTGTTTAAGAACTTAACTACATCATTTTGTTATAGTACTTTGTTTTTATTTCTTATCATAATTATATTCGTTTATTTACAATCGGCTGTTAAAACATTTTAGTTTTGAGGACGACTTTTGTTCGAGATGGTCTTGTAATCTAAAAGTATTATTGGATGATAATGTAGCAACACTCAACATGTTGATGAATTGATCATAATCCTCGAAGGAAAATATATATTCTCTACAAAACGTAAAACCATTGTACGTAAGTGCCTAAATCTTTAAAAATAATTGTCAAATTATTTTTCAGTAAACACTCTATTTGAACAAAAAAAAAAGTCATAACCTAAATCAATCAAATACGGACTATAAGAATAAAAAAGGAAGAAAAATGTTGAAAACGCGCATGCATTGATTTCAAACTCAATCATTTGGTCGAAATACATTGTGCATTTTTCTCATTCTTTTTTTTTTTAACGGTAAATAGCTAGTAATTAGTATGTTAGTATCACCAAATTAGTATTAATTTCACCTCTTGCCTGGATTTGAACCCAGGACCTCAAAGGGAAGCTTTGCTTCCCACCTCACTCTTAACCACTAGGCAAGAGATCATCGGTGTGCATTTTTCTCATTCCGAAACAATTCCAAGAACACAAAACATCACGTTTTAAGAGACTACAAGTGTATGAAATCTGAATCAAAACCAGAAAAATGATTTCTAAGGAGGATGTGTTGATTTAAGGCTTTTCTTTTGGGAGGTCGCATGCTCAATCTTACTCAGAGCTTAATTGCTTTGGGTATTCATGTAATAGGAAGAAAGTTCACATCCCTCACACGAACATGTGGAAAGAGGAATTACATATTTTTTGGGTAAATGGTTACCCCGGTGATTCTACATATAAGACAAACGTCAATGAAGTACAAGTAGTGAGGAAGAGTTTCACACTAGTTCATATATGGGGCATTCCCCACATATGTAAACCAAGCAAAAACAAACTAAACAATAAGCCAAACAAACTAGTCTATCAAACGACTAAAACACGTGACTAACAAAAGACACCAAACATGAGAGAAAAAACTAAGTCTTCATCCGCCATCATCAAAGATGAATGAATCAGCACAAAAACTGTCACACCAATCAACCAGAGAAGAACTATCCATTAGCAGCATGAGAAGAGGTGCTTGCCCCTGAATAAACTGGCGGAATCATGTAATCTTCATAATCCTCATTTCCCTTCACATCAGACAAATCCTCAAAATTTTGATCCCCCCTATTAATAGTCTTATTAAGAACCTCAAACTGATTATAGCCTTTTGGGTCATAACTCGTTGCTCTCTTCGCAGAAGGAGAAGAAACCCCACTAACCGCTTTCTTGTAATTCAGAGGTTTATAAACAAATTTAGGTTGTTGAACTTTCACTGTAAAGTCACAACTCTTAGTAGTTTTCCTGTATTTCACTTCCGTGAAACCATCCTTATCAGCCACATTAGGCTAGAGACGATTCCAAAGAAGAGGAATTACATATTCCATCCACTTCCCGCTTATATAAGGGTACAATCTCAGGAAAGTCATGGAATCGACCTTAACTACATCTCCCGGCTACCTGTAGCTAGCACGCGAGGTGCTCTACTGTTCGAAGAAAAAAAACCACAAGTATTGAACAAAACTTATATTCTAGGATAATTAATAAATTACCTTTTGGTTGTGAAACATGTAACTTAATCATCAAGATGTTCGCCGAACATTCAGGCTAGGTTACACGTACATCTCAATCCGCAATTTTTTTTTTCTTGTCTTAATTCATTCCCCTTGCCAATTTTAATGAAGTATTGGATATCTTATCTTAACCACTTCATTAATAGATCTTGGTGATCGACTAACGTATATTAAAAATGGCTACAATGGTGAATTGGTTAAATTTTAACAGCTCAAACGCAAACATAGATCGATGGAACATACATTAAAATGACTATAACTGTGACTTAGTAAAATTTTAACGGTTTAAATTCAAAATTGGGAATTGAAGAAAGAAGTTCTTAATTTTTTTTATTTTTATTTTTTATCTTGGTAAACAACTGAACATATGTAACTTTGTTTCTCCCAAAAATTAATACTGTCCATCTCCATCTTGGATCAGTAGCCAGCACTCATCGTACAGCTTTTCTAACATCTCGCTATCATCATGTTTCATCATCATCAAATCTAATTCTTCGTCCAATGGCTCCATCAATGGTGACCAATCCAGCCAGCTGAAATCCATGGGAAATACATCAACCTCTCCTTGATCAATCGTGGAGCTCGATGATGCACTATTCGTTAACCCTTTTTCAGAACTCAATGATTCTGATTGTGATGAAGGCAACAAAGAAGAAGTTGAAGAAGATTGATCATTAGAAACAATTGCTTCTTCTTCTTCTTTCTCTGTGATTGCGGATGACTTTTTATCCATTTTTTTCTTCTTCGTCTTAGGTTTTTTAATGTTTTTTGAGATGCCCGACTGGTTCTCTCCGGCTAGCTTTCGTTTAAGATGAGAGTTCCAATGGTTCTTAATCTCATTGTCGGTTCGAGCAGAAAGTTCAGAGGCGATCAATGACCACCGGTTTCCGTGAATAGAATGGAGCCGGATGATGGCGTCATCCTCGTCGGACGTGAAGTTTCCTCTCTTGATTCCTGGTTTGAGGTAGTTCATCCATCTTAACCTGCAACTCTTTCCGCATCTCAGCAATCCTGGATCATTACAACATAAAAAAAAAACATTATTAATCTACCGTTACCATACGAAACTGACACACATTAGTTCGATCTGATGATAACTCAATTGAAAAACAAAACATACCAGCTTTGGAAGGCATAGATCGCCACTGGCCTTCACCGTGGGTTTGAATGTATTGAGTGAGGAGTTTATCTTCTTCATCAGACCATGCTCCTCTGTGTAAACCCACCTTTGAGCAACATGGAGCTCGACCCATTTTCACTCTAACTCAAAACACGTTCGAGTGTGTTTCTGACGGAGATTAAGGAGACTGGATCTAGGTTTTGGACGGCTTGTTTGTATAAATTAAGGTGGCTTCTGGCATTTGGTCGCCTTTCTTCCTTTTTAAAATAACAATTGCCACGTTTTGGGAATTAGAAAAGCCTGTCAATTATTTAAAATAGCGTCAATTATTTATGTATTATCTATCATATAAAATAGTGTCACTATGTGAAGATTTGAATTGTAAATAATCATTTGATCTCGGATCTTTTTGCATAGAAATTCGTTAAAATAGACATTAAGTTTTAGCCTATACTTTTCTGTTCAGAACCAATCAAAATCTGCCAAGTATCTCATCCGTATGTTAAGCTGACGCTTTTTAGCCTACCGTTTCTGGTGCTGAAATCAAGTTTGACTTTCCTCGTTTCACACTGGTCCCACATGATGACAATTAAGGAACTGACACATGTCTCATTACTTAAGCTATTTTAAGGTGTAAGCTAAATTACAAAAAAGCGTCGGCTTAGCCTACGCTTTTCAGCCGTCCATTACTATTTGATTTCTTAAAACGTAGGTTAAGCCGACGCTTTTTGTGATTTAGCATACGCTTTAAAATAGCTTACGTAATGGGACACGTGTCAATTCCTTATTGGTCAACATGTGGGACTAGTGTGAGACCATGAAAGTCAAACTTGATTTCAACCTTAGAAACTGTAGGGTAAAAAAATGCCGACTTAGCCTACGGATAGGGTACTTGACATATTTTGATTGGTTCTGAGCAGAAAAATGTAGTTAAAAGTTAATGTTTGTATTGGTAATTTTTGTGGTCAAAGTGTCTATTTTGACAAATTTTCACTTTTTGCATTAACTTTTTAGCACAACAGTTCTTTCTAATAAATATGTAAATTTTTGTTTCAGGACGTTGGTGAAACAACAAAGAAGACAATACATAAATTCAAAAGATTTTAAATAACATAATGTTTACCCACGTTTATAAGTGAAGAAAATGGTATTTAAAAACATGTTTCTAGAGAGAGAAAGCTAGTCATCTTAAAAACAGTTTTAAAAAATGCTTCAGAATCGAATGTCTTTGAGTATTTTACAAGTTTGAAAATTTTCTTTTTTTTGATATACCGTAAACATTGAGACGCCGATGAGAAAATGTGATATAATTAGTCCCTTGTTTTAGTTTATAATCCCCAAAAGAACATGATTTTCAGCATATGGCTAGCCATATGCCCTTATATAGTGATTTTCAACATGATTTTTAATCCTCAGTTAGACATCCTGATTGAATATATGGTTATAAGTTTGATTCCTGTAAGGTATAAGTTACGGTCATAACGATCACACATATATATACTATATATTGATCGACATGTAACGGTAGAAAAAATTCTATTAAGAAAGAACTACTTATAACTTCTTGGTATTAGTATATATATTGGTTCTCTCCCCCGGGTCAAACAATGAACAATGATACAAAAGACTACGAATGAATAATGAATGCGTGGGACAAATCCACGTGAAACTTTTTTGTGTTTTCCAGTTTGTGTTTTGATTAACATTTATGAATATCATCTTTTTAAGTTTTAATTTTATGTTAGGTTTCACATTGTATTTTATTAGGTTTTTCTTTCGTTTGGTTTATGTTTATTATTGTTTTAGTTTTAGTTTTTTTTTGTTTGTTAATCTTGTGTTTAAATTTTCCTTTTTAAGTCTCTCATTTGTAAACTATATTTTTCACTTCAAACTTAGCATGAAATCTTTTAGTTTTAAAAACAATGTTACTCAAACATAATAGTAAAACAGAGAGTAGTTGCAAACAAAATATGTATTTAATATTAGTATGATTTAAAAACTTACATTTAATTTGAAAAAACTATTAGTTGCACAATACTCCTAATTTTAGACGAAAAAGGAAAATTAATAATCAATCGGACAATCGTTTATGATTATGGTTAACGCCTCTCATTTAATTGATCCGTCGTTTAACCAACATTGATTAACCAAACTCACGATTAATCGAGTTTACACACCCCTCATGATAAACCACTGATTTTCAACAATATACATTGTTTGGTCTCTTATAAGAAAATAACAAAATAAATCAATTTGTATAATAAAGTTTGTTTTGAATATTCATGTTACACGAAGAAAGTAATGGCTGAAATTGAGCGTAACATAAGAATTACCAATGTAAAACGATTAATATTATATAGCTAACAACTTTAGTTTGACCAAAGACAGATTGATTCGTTTATATTTGCAACCAGCAGATTCACATGAATCTCATGGGGTGTTATTTAAAATAACTTGTTTTAGGGAGGCGTATAGAGAAATTAAATTTAAAGAGTAGCTTGCATAATTTATTGCCGTAAAAAATAAAAGCTTGCATAATTTATTACTATAATTTCTTGTAATTTGTGAAATCTGCCAATTCATTTATTAGGAAAATGACCCCCATACCTCTACATGTGACACGAAGTTATGACTTGTTAAGTAAAATAATCAAGATGTCGTCTTCTAGATCCATTATTTTCTTGGGAATTTTGATTTAGTTTAGAAAAATTCATAGCTATTGAACGATTTAAAATTAGTTTTACTTTTAACACAGGTGTCTTAACGTTTCAATGAGTAACTAAAATAAAAATCTTAAATTTCGAAGCATGCATTTAACAAATCAAAACCTTAAAAAGAGACTACCATTTGAAGTTTGATTATATCAACTGCCCAACTAATTTAAGATGATACCAGGCAACGATATCTTACAAAAAAAAAAAGAAAAAAAAAAACTGGTCATTTTAGGTCAGGTCAGAACGGGTTTGAAACAAAAAATGATTACAAACTTGTGATTAATCAGCAATACAAATCTAGACTCAAATATTGATTCTTCTATTGCAAAAAAATAACTCAACAGCAAAATTACAAAGTCATCACCAACAGTAATTATAATGAATTCAAAAACAAATGTTGATGCTCATTCACATATAATCTCAACAGGTAATTATTGATCCAAATGTTTAGTATATAAAAGAGATCTAACCCAAAAAAATTAATCTTTTGTTTAGATATTGCCTCTTGTTCTTATATATTCCTAAATACGAACCCACCTAAACAAACCAACAATATACAAATTAGACAATTCACATCAATTCTTTTGAAAAAAACTCATCAATTTGATACCTGATAAACAGTAACCGGAGACCATCATCAATCGAAGAAACATCCAAAGTTTTAATTTTTACTAAACACTACAAAACCCGTGATTAGGGTTTCACAGATCGAAAACATAGAGGACCATGAAATTGATTGCAGAAAGTGTAAACAAGTTTGGGTGAGTGTATACTTTCATCCATGAATGTTTTATAAATTTATACAATAAAACAATAACTATTACAAAATACAAAGTGATTAATTTTATACAGTTCCATGATTGTTGTTATGAACATGACATCAATCGACTAAACCTCTCAGCCTCATTTATTCGACCGCAATTAGTCAATACTCTAATTATACTTAAATATTGTTCTTTGCTAACTTCCACTTTATATCTTTTTCTCATCAACTCAAACACTTTACAAGCTTTATCTGCAAATCCAGCCTGCTCACAAACACACAAAATCACTTTAAAAGTAAACTGATTCGGTACGAACCCGCGTCTAATCATCTCATCAAAAAGATCAACCGCCTCCCGATATCGAGAATTACACCCGTAGGCCTCGATAACCGCAGTCCATGTCATCGAACCCTTCACGGGAATCATCTCAAAAGCCCTCACCGCCTTGCTGATGTCACCGCACGACCCGTAAAACCTAACAATTTCTGAAGAAACAAACGGGATCGACACTAAATCTTTCTTCAAAACCTGCCCGTGAATCTCCTTTCCCAACTTCAAACCCTTGATTTCACCACAAACACTTAACATTCTTGAAGTTGTTACCGAATCCGGACGGTGTTTTGACACAACCATTGACCGGAAAACACCAATCGCTTCATCAAAACATCGGTTTTTTGCATATGAATCGATCATAGCAGTCCAAGAGATCACGTTTTTACGGTCTAGATTATCGAATAGTTTAACAGAATAACTGTAACAACCACACTTTGCATACATCATCATCAATGCTGTAGTTATAGACACTTGTTGAGTAAAATTATTCTTAACAGCAAAACAATGAATTTCTTTACCATATTTCAAAGCTTTAAGCTTTTCACAAACTGGAATAACAGTGTTAATGGTTACAATATCAGGTTTAAATCTTTCTTGTTGCATCCAAACGATTGATCTTAAAGCTTGTTCATACCTGCCATTTGCAGCATATCCAGACATAAGCGCGGTCCAGGATATCGCGTTCCTCTCGGTTGATCCATAAAAGACTTTTCTACCCGAACTCATATCACCACATTTGCAATACATATCAATCAGACCCGATTGGATAAACAACTGTTTTGAGTACTCTTTTGTCTTGATCACATAAGCATGAACCTCTTGACCAAGTTTTTTAGATTGAACATGACTAATCACAGGAAGTATTGTGGTTAAAATAACTGAATTTGGCGATATATTTTCTTGTAGCATCCATCTTAGGTACTCAAGTGCTTCAATCTGAAGCCGGTTGTGTGCAAAACCTGCAATCATCGCGCCCCACAAGACCACGTCTCTTTGATCTTCACCAACTTCTTCAAACACTTGATGTGCAAGTCTCGTTTTTCCACATTTGAAATACATATCAATCAAACAAGTACTGATAATTGAATCATCAATTAATCCGTTTTTTATCAACAACCCATGAGTCTTCAAACCCTGATAAAGAGCCGAAGCACCACCTAAACTTTTGAGCAAACAAGAAAATGTATACACATTCAGTTCAATCCCTAACTCCCGCATTAATGAAAAAGTTTTTAATATGTCATGATACTTCTTTCCACCGAGGATCACATTGCCTCTAAGCAATGCGTTCCACGGGTACACACTTGATGTTGGCATTTCATCAAACAACTGGTGTGCATCTTCAACTGACCCACATGATGTGTACATATTAACAAGCTTGGTTTGTAAAAACTCATTATTTTCAAGCCCGTTGATTCGGATATGAGTGTGGATCACTTTCCCAATGGATAAAGATTTCAATCGAACTACAGCAGCGATAAGTTCTGAAAATGTAGTTGGATTTACAGGAATTCCACGTTTGTCCAAGTAATCCAATATCGCGAGAGCCTCTTTGAGCTTGTTTTGGTTGGCGAATCTCTGAATATCTTTGTAAATGGAATTAGGGTTCTTGGTGTGGAGTGGTAGCGATGATGGGAATGCATCTTTTTCTTGGAAATTTTGTTGTTTTCGGTGCTTTTTTGTGGTAGGTGTTTGGAATTGAGATTGAGGAAAAGATTTGATTTTGAAAGTAGGGTAGTTTCGACTGCTTACAGTATTCAGCGGGAAAAGGTGGAGAAGAAGGGTTGCAGGAAAAGGTAAGAGGAGATTGCAGAATCCTTCCATTTTGTCTCATTCAAGGGGTCGACTGAGAAATGTTACGACGGACTTGATCTAAACAAGATAAAACCTGAAAATAACAAGACAGAAACGCTTCAAGAACAAATAATAAAAATAATCCAATTACAAAAACATCAACCACTATCAAAACGAGTGGTTAGCATAATTAACAAGTAAATGTAAAAAAAAAATAAGACCATTAATTGTTTAAAACTAATTGTTTAATGTTCATGTATTGTCACTGTTCACCTTTCGTCTTTCATGTAGAGATTACATAATTTACCTCTTGTTCATTATCAACAACCGTCTACATTTGATACAAAAACATAGAGAAGTGAAACAAATATATATATATATATATATATTATATAGAGGAGGGTTTATGAGAAAACCTTCAAATTGAAGAAAACTTAAAAAACCAATCAAAACCATTACCAATCAACTTTATTTTTTAATTGTTCTTTTCTATATTTTTTTATTACAATGATAGAAATATAACAAAAAGAAAAAAAATTAAAAAAAATTATGTGGCTCATGTAATTACATATATGTAACTTGTATGCTACACATATGCATATTACAT
>WOUH02000002.1:4350570-4363929 GCA_009936405.2 Stevia rebaudiana
AATGATTCATTTCATTACCACTGGTAACCAAACATGACAATGGAATGGTAATGATCCATTTCATTCCTTTGTCCATTCCATTACCTCGTCCATTCCATTCCGTCGTTCATTCCATTACCTCATACCAAACAGACCATAAAGTTTATTATTTATTACTAAACTAGTTTGGACGGTTTCATAATTTTAAATCAAATCATACCACACTATGAGGCCAGTCGAACCTTCTACTCTAATATCTACTAGTTAAATATGAGTGAAATATGAATGATGGATGTTTATTGAGTTTCGCCCAAAAAAACATAAAAGGAATAAAATTTAACATTAATTAAGCTATAATTTATTATTATTCTTTTGTCATTTTTATTTATTTTCTTAACTTAAAACTTTTTGGTTGCAAAGCTGTGAGCAAATACGTAATTCATTTTGATATGGCACTATAAATTTAGATGTAACTTTATAAACAATAGTTACATTTAGCTTTTAACAATACGACCTTTCAAAATAAAAGTTGTACTTGAATTTTTCAGAATGCAACATTTTATAACAAAGGTTGCAATTTTCAATATAATTTGTAACCTTTAAAGAAAAAAGTTGCAATTTATAGTAAAATTAGCAACTTTTAAATAAAAAGGTTGCAAATTAAATATAAATTTACAACTTTTTATAGAAAATGTTGCATTACATCTTCTAATGCAACCTTTATGTAAAACATGGTTGCATTAGAGTCAAATGCAACTCATTAAAAAAAGTTGCTTCTAAAAAGTTGCATTAGACCTATTTTCTAGTATAATAGCACATTCATGTTGCATGCATGAAAGTACACAAAATTGATGATCTCATAAACTAATTAGTAAGTTGTAATTAATTAAATAGAGTTAGCACATGTTGGTTATTAAAAAGGGGAGTTAGTGAGTTTACTCACCTTTTAGGAGCCAGAGTAGTGAAAAATAGTCAAAGTTCGTCAAGTATCACCCACAAACTAGTTTCACCTAGTAAATCGTAGGAACTTGACTTTGAGTTGGAAATATGAATAGAAATAAATGACAAAAAGGATTCTTGGTTATTAAATTAAAAATAAGATGGTGTTATATTTAAATAATTACTTATTTAAATATATAATAATGTTTTTGATATTACGTTTAATTATGTTTATGTAATTTAAGAATTAAATACTTAATGAAAAGTAATTAGAATAAAGTTATAATAATTAGGTTATTTAAGTGTTTTTAGAAAGTTATAGTTAATGATTTAAAATAAATAGAGTATATTTTACTAAATAAAATTACTAAATAAGTTATTAGATTAAAACGTTATTTTAAGCTACTAAGTAATTTATGAAATAAAAATTAATAGATTTGAAAAAAAGTAAATTTAGGTATTTATAATCAAGGGTGAAGCTTTAGCCGGGCCTGGGGTTGCCCGGGCGACCGTTGATTTTTTCGCGCGTAGTGTAAATTTTGCGATTTCGACCGAATTTTTTTATATATATATATAGGCCGGCAACCCATTAAATCCCTTAAAATTCTACATATATGATCTTGGCAACCCATGATTTCGAAGTCAAGCTTCGCCACTGACTATATGAATGCATGAGAGTTCTTATGGATTAACAAAAATAAATTGGATTAATGTTGGTTATCTTTTTAATGATAATTTCTAGACTTATGTGCCCGTTTTGTTCATGAACGCATAATAATAAATAGTTGTTTTTAGGTGGTGGGATTGCATTGCTTTGCCGGATGATGTTGATGTTTCAGATGAAGATTCATTCAGAATGCAAATAAGGCAGTTGGCCTTTGAGGTCTGTTATATATATGTCAAATAATATGGATTTTGTTCAGTGAGTTGAAATAAAATAATCAGATTCTAATCATATACATTATATGTTTATCAACAGTGTGTCTCTTTTAAGATTTGGTGACTCCACTCGATTTGTATTAAAAAATGTAAAAAAAAAGTGAAAACACTTGGTATGAAAGTGAATAATTGATCAAATAGCAACATGCTTCAAATGTTTAATTGGTATTATTAATGCTGTTTAATCATTGGTTTGACTTTTTTAGTCACTGGAACTCTTGAAAGCGGCGATATTGGATGAAGAATGCTTGCCATGTATCCTGATCTAACAAATGTTTAATTTGATATATTTTCATCTAATCATCAAACTTGCAAGTATATTCAAGTAACAAACATGTTGGTTATCTGTTTGTCATGATATCCCACACTAAAAAAGGGTAAAAAATTAAAAATAGTACGTTTGATAGTATATTCAGTGGTTGCCAACTTTCAATTTTAAACAATAACACATTTTTTTCATATTATTCCTTAATCTTATCAAGTGTTCTCCTTAGAGATATATGGGCATATAATTGGCATGTTTGAGCTAAATAACCTGTAAGTATATCATTCACCATATCTTCTATTCATGATTACTTGATTTTATACAAAATTGTATTTTATTTTTATATTATTTTATTTTATATTATTTTATTTTTGTTATTTAATTTAGGAAAAATGTCATAGAAATGTAACAAACTTCAAGCTTTGTTCCAGTTAGGTCACTCATAGTGTTTTTTGTTCCAATTAGGTCACTAATACTTGTTTTTTGCTCCAATTAGGTAACTCTACTTTAAGGAGGTATTCTATTCCTACACATTTTACCTACAACATTATAAATTATTTTTATTTGATTTTTTTATTTAAATAATCAACCACCATCATTTAAAAAAATGTAAAAGAAATAAAATTTCAAATGACATGTTAACCTAATGTTTTAGATAAAATGTATAGGATTGGAACACCTATTTAAAGCAAAGTGGCCTGATTGAAAAAAAAAAAGCATTGAATGACCTAATTGGAACAAAAAAAAGTACGAGTGAATTTACCAAAACAAAGTTGAAAGCTTATTAAATTTCTAAAAAGTTACCCCTTTAATTTATCATGTATATCTTTATAAATTTACCTTTTGCATGTGACAGTGATTTGGTTGTAGCATCTCCAGTGGAGGATTACTTTTTGTATATTGATGATCTACCTGAAACTGAAAAGGTTTTTAATTTTACATTAATAATATTTTTGTTTTACATATTTTATATTTTTTGTTTCGTATTTTATTGGCAGAAAGAAGTTAATGAAATAACACAACCTTTTCTTGATGCTCTTGGGGAGGACTATTCTGTTTGCTGCCAAGGTAATTAGGGTAGCTCTCAACCCATTTTGACCTCAATTGTTATTATTTTTTAAAAATTGATAAACTTGACTATAATTTTAGTTTAAGTTTGAGCAAATATTTGTTTTATTGGCAGGCACAGCATTTTTCCCTCTCCAAAGTTGTATGAATCATTCATGCTGTCCCAATGCTAAGGCTTTTAAACGAGATGAGGTATTTATTTTTTAATTAAATATTCCACTTATTTCAGAAATCCTCCTAAAAGTAAAAAATAATAATGGCAAAATCATGTAACATGGTATATAACATAAAGTTGTTTTATTAGACCATTTAAAGACTGCAGAAATCAGTATGAATTTAACAGCTCAATTTTTTTTAATGAATTCTAGATTAAAGACTGGATTTTTACTTGTAGTAACACCGTGAAAATAACTTAAAGTCTTACATTTATAGGTAACGAAGCAACACTGTGTGTTTGAGTAACTTATCAAAAAGTTTATATTCTAATTTCTTAATATTTATTGTATAGCATTTATGATGGTAAAAACATTTTATATTAAACTAATGGTTCATTTTTTAATTAAGGTTGCGATGATTTGGATAAATATTTACTTTTAACATGCTAATAGTAAATATAGCTATAATGCATACAACCTCCTTGATGGCTTTATTTGATATGTTTTTTGTAATCATATTTACACCACTATCATTTATTGAAGTCGCGAGTTTAAAATGCAGGACAGAGATGGGCAAGCAACCATACTTGCATGCAAACCCATTAAAAAGGGAGAAGAGGTGATGTCATTATTCCTCATTGTTCTTTTTGTTTTTTTTTTTATCAAATTTCAACATGGTTAAAATAATATCCAACATTAAGACAAACATTTCAAATAACCTTCACAGTAATATCTTGCAACAACTATTCACGAATAAAAACGCTAATTAGATCGAAGCATCACCAACTAAAGAAGAATATAGTATGTTCTGAAACATCTCTAAAAAGGAAGCGATTAACATTTATCAAGGAGATTAGAGATTAGAAGTGATTACATACTAGTTAAATATTCAAAATACCCTTCAAAAATGGTAATCAAGGAAATTTGGAAGCTATAAGTAATTATGCAAAGTTGACTATCAAAAGGTAAGGTGTTCCATATTCGAATTTTGTTTCACATATTTAACTTGTTTTGGTTCTGGTTATCTGATGTTTTGTGATTTGAGGTCAGAATAATCAACCATTACGATCTGTCAGGTGGTTAAAGGTGAATGTTGCAATTAAGGCGGTCAATTTTGGTAATAGTTTTCAAATTATGAGTAAGACATTGTTTGACATAGAAACATAAGTAGCATGTAAACGAACCAAACGATTACGAATAGAGTAATGTTTAAACAGGAAGTCAGGAACACGAACACAAAAACGAAAACAAATTATGTGTTTCTGTCCGTGTTCATTCATTGAGTGAATAGACATGTTTGTGTTTGGTTCGTATCCGTTCATTATTTAGTTAAACTAACAGTTCACGAATATTAAAAACACAAATGAACGTAAACAAACGAACAAACATAAATGAACACAAAAGAACTTAAACGAACAAATATAAATGAACACAAACAAACATAATTGAATAAACATAAGTAAACATAAATGGATGTAATATTTGTATGTTAATGATATATATCTATTATTTTAAAAATACAATTAGATAGTCAAATGAACACAAACGGATATAAATATAAATAAACGAACACAAACGAATATAAATAAACGCACAGTTCATGAACATAAATAAACGAGACTATAGGTGTGTTCATGCTCGTTCGTTTAATCAAAGGAACACCAATTAAAGTAAATTTTTAGAACCAACTTCAGTTGGTCTAACCAAACCGCTGCATTTTATCAGTCTGCATATAATGAAACGGGAAGGAATTTTGTTATGGTACATGAGGTCTACAATAAGCAATTATAGTCATGCAAAAAATCAATTTCAAGATTATATTAGGTACTTGCTTGTATATCGTTCTCAAGGGAGGATTAAATAAAGTCTTTTGCCCAAGAAGGATTTTTAGAAAAACGAACTTAAAAGAACTTCGATTGAACAGATTCTGTCTCGTCAAAATCTACCTTCTTAGCTTTGGGGTTTAACCTTTAGCGTTATGAAATTAGCTTTCAAGGTTTAGCTTTAGCATTTAGGTTTAGGGTTTTAGGGTTTACCTTTAGCTATTAGGGTTTGACATTTTTAAAATCATTTTTAGGGTACTTAAGCAAAGTTGACTTTTTAGAAGAATCTTCTCCTATGGTTCACCACACAAAACACTCTTTCGCCAAAATGAAACACCACTAAACTAAAGTTGCTTTATAAGAACACATTTTTGCCGTTTCAAATAGCACGTAACACTTCAATGCGTTTTGATCTCGATGCGTGTACATGAGGCTTTTGTTCTTAAAAATTATTAGAAGATTATTTATATAAATGGTGGTCAAGGTTTTCCATTTCATTTACCATATTCCAACTAGAGGTGTTGAAACCGGGTCCTTTCTTTAATTCCCGGTTTTGGTCAACAAAGTCAATGACTGGGTTTCTTTGAGCATGTAAAGCGAAGACAAAATTATTATTATTATTCTTTAGTGACAATGCCATATTTCAGGTTACCATATCATACATAGATGAAGACCTTGAATTGGAAGAGAGACGGGCATTGCTTGCAGATTATGGTTTTATATGCAAATGCGGGAGATGTGTTGAAGAAGAGGCATCAGAATTAAGTTAGGATCCTCATTGATTTTGTGTACCAATTGTGTTCTATTATTTTTTACGGTTATTTTTTTTGCGAGAAATGGCAAAGTGTTATTTGACAGTTTTTTATCCATTATATGCGTCTAGAGAATGTATCTATTTATTTTGAAGGGTAGTTTCGAATTTTTTTAAGTTATTAAGAAATTGATGTGTGTTAACAATATGAAGTGAACGTATATTTTCCTCAGCCATGTATTTTGATTGTATTTTTAAACATCTCAGCACTTCATACTTTTTGTAGTTAGGCCAAATGTTGGCCGGAAAAATGGAAAGATTTGTAAAAGGTTAAACATGGGATCTTGCCAACCTTGGAGTATGTGGCACCGATACGGAAAATGTGGAGACATGACAACTCAGATTCTGATGTTGAAGATTTAGGAATTTATCTGAATGTCTAGATATCTGATGACTCCAATGATGATGTTGCGGCTGACAAACAGGGTCAGGCTGAGGATGAGCCGATTATGGATATTCCAGAGAATTTGGGTGAGGAGAATCTGATTGCTAAGGACATCGAGGGAATCTTTGATAATGTTTTTCTAGATGATGATCCTTCGGGTAATCATGAGGTGGAGATTGAGCCTGGATCTGATTTTGATGATAATTTGGGCTTATCTGATAGTTTTGATACCAATGATGACAATGATGGGTTGGAGCGAGAGTCCAGCTTGTGAAAAGGAATTGGGAAGTCTCTCTCACGCGAATCTTCCTCCCACCGTGATCCAGATTATATTCCGAAATGCTTAAAAGCATCTCACGTCATATTAGCTTCCACTTATGGATCTGCAGTTTCACTGGAACTGCCTCCACGCAAACGTCAAACAGCTGAGGGCTCACGCGGTGGTAAAGGCAAGGTACAGGTAAGGGGCAAGCGGGGTTATCATTTTATCCAAATGCTAATCCAAACACCCGCCCTAAGCCAAACATAACCACAAACCCGAACCACTACAGAAAAACCAACACCTCATACTCCTACTTCACAACCGCCACCTCAAATTCAAACCACCCTTGCTACCCAAACCTAAACACCAACCCAAACACAAGCCCAAACACAAATCCACACTTAAACCGTTCCACCACAAATCACCCACACACCCATCGAACATCTCTTCGCTTCCCTAAACCAAATGTTCGGGGGACCCAATGTTATATCTGTTGGTCGCTCGTCATCTAGCCAACTTCCTCCTACTTTCACAACTCCTTTCACCCAAACCTTTAACCTAGTTCCCCTCGCTGCCCCGAGCCCGCTTATTACTGCACTTCAAGATCATGTTAATTATTTGACAGGGATAGTGCAGATGCTACTTGCTCAGCAGAAGGAACATTCAAGTCAAATCTCCTTGCAGCAAACTCAAGAATCTTCAAACATCTATATCGAGGAACTTGAAAGCGAGAATGCAAAGCTAAAGTCCAAGGTCGATGACCTAGCGGGACGTATTCATGCGATCACGGAGGGGGGTGAATCGGATGACGATGATGGAAAGAAGAAAAAGAAAGCGTCGACAAACAGGAATCGTCAAAGGAAACCGATGATAAAGGCAATGGTGACTACTTTGAATTCGATTTGGAAAAAGGTGGTGATGATGATGGTGGTGACGGAGGAAATGCAGGAATTGGCGGTGATGGTGATGCCGACCAAAGTTCCGGAGCAGCCGACCAACCTACTTGTTCAGGTGATGTTCTGATGTTAGGTTTGGCTGCTTAAGCCCAGTTTGATATTTATGACGTCGATCCCATCAACTGGAAGGTTATGGATCCAGTGATGGTGATCGACGAACTCGGGCCGGTACAAGACAAGGTCCTTGAAGACCTTGGTGAGATAAGCCACTCGTTGACTGTAGATCATATTGCAAAAATGTTCAAAATGAACAGAGACGAGGTGGTTATCGATGATTCCGTGGCGTTCACTACGGAAACTCCGGATTCCTCTAATGACGAGGACGAGGTAGAAATAGAAGATGTTACACAAGGACCTCTGGGGTATATTCATGATGACCAACAGTCCGTGTCAGTATTAGCTCAGATTATTATGGAACGGGCAGAAGAACTGTTAAAGATGAAATGGATCGAGCCTCTCAACCAGTCCTCCTCCTTTCACGATCCGAAAACTGTCAAACGTCAAAGGAAGGAACGGTTGGAGAGCTTGGGTTTAATGAAAATCGTTACAAGCCTTCGCAGTCACAGCTCAAGAGAATCAAAGTCAGATCTCCTACCTGTTGTGGTAAGATCTTGAGCTGGAGACATTTTCCTCTACCGGCAGGTCCAGGAGGTTGCATTGGCGTAAAACAAGAAGATGGGATCCAATATTTTGCAAAGTCGAGCGATTTGCAAACCTTGTCGTATTATGACGCTCAAACTTTAGCAAGGCTGCTGGCGAATGGATCAAATGGTGATGAATACTTCGCATGATTTGTATGACAATTCGTAGGAGTTTCGAACCAAGTGGAAGACCTGTAGGCCACAGTTTCCCAAGATATCTAAGAAGATCGACCCGGTCACCAAGAAGCAGATAATTGTCAAGAAGTACAAACCAGCCAAAACGTTAAATTCTATTCCTCTGATGAAGACGCCTTAGAAGTTTAATTGGTCTTTCAGGTCGTGGTACTACGATGAGAGAACATGTGAAGCAGGCATTTTGCTGAACAAGTTAGGAGCTTGGGAACCGATTCGAGTCTTTGACCCGATGTGGTTGGTCAGATATACCTTGCCTTCTCGCTCCTCCGATCATGTACAAAAAGGAGTGTGAAGGTGAAGCGCTTAAATTTCAAAAAGTTGTGCGTGTTTGTTTCGCCAACGACATCAACTCATGTAGTTATTGGAACAAGAAGAAGCTAAAGCGTCAAAGTTAAAGATTTAAAGCTTCTTCAAAGAAGGACAACATATTGAAGCCTCGAGATTACAGCTTGGTCCAAGGGGGAGTCTGTATAGTCAAATATGTCCCTAGTCTATAATAGTATTTTGTTTATAAATATAAAGTTATATTATTCATTAATGTAATATGCGAACCAGATGAGTATTTATGTAAATCAGATGACTGATTCGCATGGTTCATGCAAATCAGAATGTTGATTCGAATGGACCGTGCGAATCAAACCAGGTGACTTGTTGTCACAAAAAGCAAGAGAGATTTATCATTCGGATCTTGTTCTAATCGTCAAATATTAAACTTTCTGTCCTTTAGAAAGTATTTGACGGTTCAGAAATAATCCAAGGGATTCAATTGTGTTCGTGAAGATCAGGATCGACAATCCAGTTTTGATGCTAATGAGACCTTTTCTAAGTAAATTTGATATAAAGCAACTTTTCAAAATTCTATTTTATTAAATGAGACTAATTCGACCTTCTGCTGTTTAATGTATATTTATCGCTTATATTGTACATACTGATTATTTGTTTAACTCTCTCAAAAATGGAAGGGTTGCGGCAAGATTTTGGTATGGCAACATGAAGAGAAATATGGATATCAATGTTGGAAACAAACCAAACCATTGGCTTCTATTCGTTTGGTTTCAAATTTCCAGTGTAAATTTTGGTTTTCGAGTATAAAAATCTCTTACAATGGTTGAACAATAAGCACGTATAATTCTATCACTCGCTAAAAGATATGATATCACCAAAATAATTTTTTTATGGTAATAAAAAAGACTATTTATGAAGAAACGATGGTCCATAACATTTTCTTTTAAGGTTGCATGTGAACATTGCAAATTGATGGCTACCAAAACATTTTGGCTATATACCACAATATATGTGATCATGAACCACAAAGCATGCACTTCATGTGTGAACTTTCAAAAAGTGGTCCATAACTTCCAGAATATCTATTGAATCCAAGATTAATTAAGCACAAAGTCTGAATCCAAAAGTGAAGCAAACAAAATGTTAACATCACCTGAGAGTAACCAATATAGAAGACTCTAGATCCAACAATGTTTCAATTTGTTTTTTTCAAACGGTACCGTTACTATCATGAATTTGACTGACGTATTTATTACAAATTTATACACAAGATGACACACTTAAAGGTAATAATGTAGAAACTTATGAATGAATTGTTGGCTACGTGATTGTATTGATAAAAGCTTCATTCTTAAGTTTGTTGTTAACAAAACAAACAATACTGATTAAAATAAGTGATATTTACACCAGAATCCTTGAATGAAGCACGATGTATATGACTACCATGATCTTTGACTTAAGATAAGAAACAAATGTATGTCACCAACAAAGCCAAAGGAAAAGCAGTTCGATCAGAAAGTGTTGATCTTTAAACAAACTATACAAAATACCTACAAAACATAGCTAAAAAAAGATTTAATCAAAAACCCAACAAGGACGCAAAACAAAAAACTAAATGTGATTTGAAAGTTGTCACAACTGTTCAAGATCCTTAAGAAGTCCAACTACTTGTTGCATACTCGGCCTCTTAGCAGGAAGATCAGCCGTACACAAATAACCAATCTTCAACGCCTCAACCAATTGACCCTCGGCTCCGGTCCCACGAATCTTCGGGTCGATAATCATGGACCCACGATTCTTCCTCACTAAACCTCTTACCCAACTCACCAAGTTTGCATCTTTTGAGAAATTATCATCTGGGTACTCATCTTCAACCGGCTTTTTTCCTGTTATTAGTTCAAACAAAATCACTCCAAATCCATAAACATCCGACTTTGGAGTAATCACATACGGTGAAGAGTTTCCATCTTGATTTAGAAACTCGGGTGGAATGTATCCACGAGCGATCTCATCTTCAAGATCATTACCAAAAATCTTTGAAAGACCAAAATCAGACAATCTTGGTTCAAGATTGTAATCAAGATAAACACTACTCGCTTTAACGTCTCGATGAATGATTGGCGGTGAACATCCATGGTGTAGAAACGCCAATGCACGCGCTGTGCCTAATGCAATTTTACGCCTGAATTGCCATGTTGTCAACAAACCTTCGTTTTGGATCCCGTTATTGTTATTTGTGTCAACTTCCCATGTATCAGAACTCCAATCTTCTGTTGTTTGAACCCCAAGAGGAAGATCATGCAACAAATTATGCAAATTTCCATTTTCCATGTAATCATAAATTGCAATACGTTGTTCACCCGCCAAACAGTATCCAGTTAACGGGACAAGATTCGGGTGTTTGATTCTTCCAAGATACTCGAGCTCTCTTGCTGCTTCTTGATCAGTCATGGTGGATCCATGGACCAAAACCTTAACCGCCACATGGATGCCACCTGGTAAGAAACCTCTATAAACTGGCCCGAATCGCCCTTCAGCTAACAGGGTTCCTCTATCAAAATTTGAAGTTGCTGAAAGAAGATCGGAGAATGTGAAATTTAGCAACGGTTTTTCAAAGATTACAACGGGTACTGAGGTTGCAACCTTTACATCAGCTACCCAGGTGGTGGAATCAGTTTGGAATGAAAACGGTCCCGACATAATCTGTTCTTCTTTGTAGGAATCTTGTTTGACAGCCCACATTTGTGTTTTCTTTCGACATCCAAACGCGCAAAATAGCAATACCGCGAGTAAAAAGATTATTGTAACGGTTAAAGCTAAAGCAAGCTCTAGACCCCTATGGCTGTGAGTTTTTGTCTTCAAAAGATTAGGGTTTGCAGCAATTGGGCAACTATTTGTTGACCCGATAAACGCAGATTGAAGGGTTTCGGATGAAAACTCATAATCACAAAGGGTTAGATTATTGTAAGAAAAATTGAATCTTTCCATCCAAGGAAGCTTCTTCAAAACAGAAATGGGAATAGATCCAGTTAAATTATTGTATGAAAGATCAAGATTTTGGAGGGTTTTCAAGCTCAAAAGTGGGATTTTACCAGAAAGATGATTACTGGAGAGATCAAGTGTTTTCAAATGTGTTAACTCTGAGATTCTGATGCTAATTTGACCCATCAAATTCGTGTTGGACAAGTTTAAATACTCTAAACTACGAAGTGAATCGATGTTGATCAAACTTTGGTTTAAAAATCTGTTCTTGGCAAGATTAAGGTGTTTGAGATTATTGGTTTGACTTAAATTAGCAAAAAACTCTCCACTAATTTCATTATCAGATAAATCCAGATAAGCTAAATGAGAACTTAAATTTAGCTGAGAAATATGACCTTCAAAGTGATTACTACTCAAATCAACAACTTCTAATGGCTCCTGAAAGATTTCAACAACTGAACCCTGGAAAAGATTCCTGGAAATATTAAGGTAAATTAACGATTCCAATCTTGAAAAATCAGAACCCTTTCCTTTAATTTGATTTCCAGCAAGATTCAAGCTTTTAAGCTTAGGAAATGATGATCCAAAACCATCAGGGAGAACCCCACTAAAGTTATTCCAAGAAAAGTCAACAAAAGTCAACAAATGGCAGCTTATGATTCCCAATGGAATAGTGGAATCAAACCTATTTCGACTGAGATTAAGAGCTTGTAAACGGATTAATGAACTAATGGAATCAGGGAGATTACCAAAGAAATCGTTGAAAGATAGATCTAAGTTTTCGAGTGAACCAAAGTTCCCAATGTTACTTGGGAGATTCATGGAGATTTTGTTGTTTGAAAGATTAAGGATGTTGAGTGAACCCAAACTCCAAAAATCAGAAGGTAAATCAGTGATTTGATTATTGCTTAAATCTAAAGATTGAAGCTTTGTGAGTTTGCCAATGGTGTTATCAGGGATTGAACCAGAAAGACCTAACTTGGGAGCAATTAGACCAATCACATGTTCTTGATTTGCATCACAGAAAACAACTTGCCATGAACAAACAGGTGCAGAAAAGTTATAAACATGTGAAAAAGAAGATGAATTTGATCCCATTTTTTGAAAGAATTCAGAGATGAAGAACGCATCTGTATTAGGTATAACTTGTTGTTGACCGAAATTTGACCTGAAGAACAGAGTTAGAACAACAATTGAACCAACGAAATCAAATGCCATATTCCAAATTACCTCAAAAAGGTAAAAAAATAGTAAACAAAATTTCAAGAAACTCCTACGAATTTCAGTTGTACCCAAACACCACCACCGCAGCCGCCACCGCCACCACCGGCCACTATTCAGGGAGTTGGGTTTTCAAGAAAATGAAGAGGAATTAAAGAACATGTATAAATTCGTTTCCATTTCTGTGTTTGACTTCAACAGAGAGATGGGGTTTAGGTGGGAAGTAATCCAACAGAGGAAACAAGAAAATTAAAGGATATTTGTCTTTGTATGGAAGAAAAAAAGGTTTGATTACTTTGACGGGAATTAAATTAGGGTAAAATGAAATTAGAGGAGATGGAGGAAGAGTGAGTGGGAACTAATAAAAATAAAAGAAGTCATCATCATCATCGTACTCAGTATATCCCACTTAAAAGTAGGGTCTGAGGAGGGTAGATGTAGACAGCCTTACCT
>WOUH02000002.1:4364029-4377629 GCA_009936405.2 Stevia rebaudiana
ACTCCGTTTCGCGCACGGTTTTCGCCTACGTTCATTATTTTCCGTTCCGCATCTAAACCCATTGGTTTCACCTCCAAGGGAGGTGTTGAGATTTAGAGCCTTTTGAACGTTATACGTTTTTACGCGTATTTCTCTAACCGTTACTCAAATCAAAATTTTGCATTCCCTCAAAAGATTCTAAATTTATATTAGAATAAAACCAAGGAATTTATTTCATACTAACGTAGAGTACCGGTATGTGGAAACCAAATACATTACAGTCTATCTAAAAACCGGGTGTTACAATTAGTTAGTTTTAAATAATTATTCGGTCGGTTGGATTCGACCCGGTTTAACGCGCTAAAATGCATTAATACCGTGGGTTTTTCGCGTCTTGTGCCATATAAACTTGTTGCGATCGCATTATTGAGACCGGAGTGTTTAGAGAATCCTAAAATCTTCTCGAAATACTTATTTTGTTGGATAATATTGATCCGGTGATCAATTACGTCAAACGCGTCGCTCTCGCGTATTAACTGAATTTAAGCAGTTTGCGCGTTTTCACGCGCTGAATGTTATTGTTCTCTTTTTGATGTTATTAATATTGGTAATAAAGTATAAAATACTAATATTTACTTTGATTCGCACATCGTGACAGTTAAACAGTTGAATCTAACGATTACACGTTAAACGCAATTTTACCGTTTCACACGCGTACTATGCGTTTCGTGGTTTCTGAGTGACTTTTTGTTCCTTTAATAGTAATATTATTATTATTATAAGTTTTTGTAAATAATTAAATTTCTCAGTTTTTTTAGTTCCGTTTTCAGTCGCATAAACGGTTAATAATCCGTTTTCATTTGTAAGCTCTCATAATTCATAAAAAGCCTTGCCAAACAAGTTTGATAACATATATGGGCTTATATTTTATGGGTCATGGATTAAATGGGCCTAACCTCTTATTGGGCCTTTCTTATTTAGCCCATTGGGCTAAAAGTCTAATATCAAAATTTACCAACTGTTACACAAGTTCATACAAATGTAACTAATCTAAGACTTGGATCTAACCTAAGAACAGTTTCAATTAGTGGATCATAGTCCAATCAACTAAAATTCATACAAACATCATACAATCATCACATCCTATGCAACTAATAGGGCCCAGCCAATACTTATAATAATAATATTAAAAACAATAAAGTTCATCAAATCCATTACCGTTCACAAAGAATATAAAATAAATAATCTGCGCCTAATATGTTTAATTAATTCAACAAGGTGTTTGCTTTAAATTCCTTCGATGATGATCCTTCTTCCTCTGCCGTCCAAAAGCAATAGTTGAACAACCTAAACCCTCGACGGCTGCTCCTCTATTTATCTCCACCAAATAATAATATATTAATGAATATAATGAATCCTCCTCCTCTCTTTTCAACCTACGACCCTTTTTATATTTATCATCTTTCCCTCGAGTGCTTCTATTCGTCCCCCAATAATAGTTGTTGACCTTCTTTTTCTCCAAGCTAATGCAACCACCTCTTGTAATATTCTTTTGTGATGATTCAGCCCACTTTATCGGTCCATTCATATTTGTTTGCTCCAACTTCACTTGATAATCCAATAAAGCAATACAATGAATTCTTCTATAATAATTATTGAGGCCCACGTGATTTGGATTAAATTCAAACAGTCCATACTACTCATTCTTTCTTAATTTCAATGTGAGTCAAAATTAAATATTAAGTTTTTATTTAATCTTCCAACGACTTTGAGCAAGCCCAATTCGCTTCGGAGACAGCCCAATGCACTCTCAATAATAGGTTTTTAGCTCCACTTTCGTCCGTCTCCACAACTTTAAGTCTCGAGGACTTCTCAATCTCCACAGGTCTCCTTTTCTTTATGAATAAGCTCGTTTAAACATAGGAACCTATAAAATAACCGTAAACTAAATAAATAACTAAAAAGAATAAAAAAGCTAATAAAAACTAACTAAAAACCTAATAATATAATATTAAATATTAAATAACTATTAAAAATATGTACAAATATGAACACATCAACAGTCATACATAGTTATAACATGCTTATATACAAATCATACATATATGTTTACGTACTTAATACATACAATCATACATTATCAAAGAGATACTTACATACAATCATACATACATACATACAAATACATTATCATATAGATACTTACATACACCTTATCATACAGATACTTACATACACTCACACTTACATACATATATACTTACATACGGAGATACATGTTTACATACTTACACACTCAAATATATAAAATCATATATGCATATATACACTAATGCGAACATACATATTATTTATTTTAATTTAAAACACATACAAATATATTTAATATACATTATTTGTGTTTTATTATCTATTTACACACATATGCATCTAATCACACACATACTAACACAAACATAGTTACGGAAAAAAATGATTAAAATGACTAATCCCGACAACATGTTGTCGGAATAGCTCACAAATATTTTTAATATTTTGTTACTACTGGTGTTGATTAAAAGATAAAACAAAAACCAAATCAATCCCGACGACTTGTTGCCGGGAAAAATAATCCATTTTAAAATAATTTTTTATTCTATTATGCCGGGCGATAAGAAAGAAAAAACATGTTTTCTCAATCACTGACTTTTTTTTACTTTTTTATTCGCATAGCAATATTTTAATATTTTGTTACTAATGGTGTTGATTAAAAGAAAAAACAAAAATCAAATCAATCCGACAAGTTGTTGTCGGGAATAACTAAATATTTTAAAATAGTTTTTATTTTATTATACCGGGCGATAAGGAAAAATGAAATAAAAAACTCTCTTCTCAATCCTGACTATTTGTTGTCTGGAAAGGTAAATCTTTTTTTTTTTTACTTTATTGTTTGCATAGCATCTAATTAAAAAAAAAAAAAAAAAAAAAAAAAAAAAAAAAAAAAAAAAAAAAAAAAAAAAAAAAACTATTTTTAGTCTATCCCCACAACATGTAGGCGGGAAAAACTATTCAACGCCGGCTTCTTTGAACTGCGAATCAACGTTGCCATCTGTCAACGTCAGTTGAAGAAATTGATCACAACCTATCCCGACGACTTGTAGTCGGGAAAACTTAAGTAATACCGACTACTTTTGTTGTCGAGAAAGGTGTAGTCGAAAAAAGTGAAATTTCCTGTACTGTGTAACACACGGGTTTAACCCCGATACCTTATATATAATCCAATCATTCACATGATAATTGTCATATAATTATAACCGATAAACAATTGAACCGATTGACAACTAAAAACATGTAATTGCCAATTGAAACTGAAGAAACCTACTATTCTTCAAAAAGTCAAAATAACCAATCTCAGTAATAGATATCACTTCTCTCATTAAAATTAGATTTTAATCGATCGTTAAATAAGATTTTTTCCTTTGTGGTCAAACATTTGTTCCTTTTTTAAATTTAATCATTTCACTATTTTATTAAGCAATGTCACTTTTCAATTAATTAATGTTATGATTTTTTTTATATCAAGTGAGATTCTATTTCAAAAACCTCATTTTAAATTGTTTCTTACACCTTCTTTGCTATCATCGAAAATTTGAATTTCTAGGATCATTCAGAAGACTTTTTTCCTTTTATTTTTCAAACTTTTTGTCATGTACAATTCAACCCATTACAAGGAATTTACCTTGAAACATTTTCTTCAAACATAGAAAATGCGGAGTTCTAGATTCAACAAGATACTATATAATTCCCGATTGAATACCCTAATTTTGGTCGTATTGATTATGTGTTTGATCCTATATCTTTCATCATTTATGTTTTCAATTCTTTCCAGCATAAAAACCTCTTTGAATGATGATATTTCATCTTCCGAACCCACTTTGATTGATCATATCGTTTTTGGAATCGCGTCGACCGCTAAATCATGGCCAAGAAGAAAAGAATACGTTAGCATGTGGTGGAATCATGATAATATGCGCGGCTGCATCTTTCTTGATGCTCCATTAGACAACAATACCTTCCTAGATTATGATTCATTCATGCCCCCGATTTGCATCTCTAATGACACCTCGCGGTTCGGTTACACGTGGGGTGGTGGTCTCCGGTCAGCCATTAGGGTCGCTCGTGTGGTGTCGGAGACCGTAGCATTAAACCATGCAAATGTTAGGTACGTATTTTAGTTTAGTTTCATAATTAAAGACTTTGTCTATTTATTGTTTTACCTTTTGAAATGATTTAGGTGGTTTGTGTTTGGGGATGATGATACTTTGTTCTTTCCAGAGAACCTCGTTAAGACGTTATCGAAATATGATCATAATCTATGGTACTATATAGGGTCGAATTCCGAGAGTTATGTACAAAACCGACACTTTTCATTTTCTATGGCGTATGGTGGAGCTGGGTTCGCGATAAGCTATCCATTAGCTAAAGTATTGGCAAAGGTTCTTGACTCATGTTTGGAACGATATGCACATTTGTATGGTAGTGATGGTCGGATTTCTTCGTGTTTAGCTGAGCTTGGTGTTGCGGTCACTCACGAGCCCGGTTTTCATCAGGTAATTTAGTTGGTGGGTCGAGACCGATCGAGTGTCGTACGTGTACATTGGCAGTATGGACATGAAAATCCAACTGTTATGTTAAACAACATTACCTACATTTTTTAGGATATAATATAGTCACCATATGTTGCACCCAAATACGCGAATCTACAATCATTTGTTTTAGAAGTTTTTATGCTTTACCACCGGAATGTCCTCATAGTAACAATAATTAATTAACCTGGTGTTCTTATTTAGTTTATAAAATCTAATAGACCACAATTTAGCTTCATTAATTTGTTATTTTTATGCTTTGTTAGATGGATGTTACGGGAGATGCATTTGGATTACTGATGAAACATCCAATGAGTCCATTGGTATCTCTGCATCACCCGGACCGCATTGATCCAATTTTCCCGAAAATGACGGAAACAAACGCATTACGTCATTTATACGAGGCAGCAAACGTGGATCCACATCGGGTCTTGCAGCAAACCGTATGCTATGACCCTTGGTATTCTTGGACAGTTTCAATATCATGGGGCTATGCCATTGAAGTTTTTGGGGTCCATGTTCTTCTACCCGATGTACTTCGTATCCCGGTTACATTTCAACCATGGTTAAAGAATCGTGCTTTTAGCACATTTTTTAACTTCGACATGAGACGACATCACCACGAACCTTGTAGAAGACCGGTCGTGTTTCATTTAGATAGAGTGGACTCCACGAAAGATGGAATCACTAGCTTTTATAGAATCATGGATGAACAAAATTGCACATTCGGAATTTCATCTCCAAGAAGAATCCAACAGATCAAAGTATATTCCCAAAAACTAAGTCTAGACATGAAACAGGTAACGTATTTTATAATCATTTACCTTATCTTCAGTTATACTTGGTTTATATTTTGTCACTCGTAATTTATTACATAACCTGAAACATAACACAAAAACTACGAAAGAAAATAAATTAAAATACTTTACTTACATGTTTTAACGCCTCGTTTGCGGTACGGACATATAATTTATATATGTGTGGACCCTCGAATGACAAAAGTAAAATTGCACTAGTTTTAATGATATTTTACTTAATTTTATGAAAATAGCGTTAAAAGCGTTGAGTTAATGGTTAATCAGGCATCTTGAGCCAGGGGCCTCTTTCGGAGTAGCCTCTCTGTTCCTATGGAGTAGAGTTAAGGCTTAACTTCATCTTACCCTCCTCAGACCCTACCTTTAGGTGGGATTTACTGAGTACGATGATGATGATGATGATGTTTAATCTATTTAATAAAAGGGTAATTTCTAGTTAGGTTGTTTATCCTGTTAAGTTGTAATTGCGAGAACCATAATAGTTGTTGGATATTATAGTGTAATTGAAATTAACTTAGATTGTTAAATAAGACACGATAGTTTTTGAATAAGCCGAGGTGAGGGGGTCCAGGGGCGACAACCCTAAGCTGGGGTCGTACTGCCAGAATTTAAAGTGTTATGTTACAACTGTATTATAAAATTTAATTTTCAAATTTTCGTAATATAAAATACATGCAAAGTTAAAGGACCATTTATGACAAAATTAAAGTTGTAACTGCCTTTGGGCAGTTTCCTAAGAATTATATATGATCAATGATCATATCGTTGACAATTTCTTCTGGCTCATACGAATTCTCTTCAAAATGACAATTTAAATTGGTATTTGAGTTTTATCCGATCAACATTTTGAAATGAACCATCAAAAGCATTTGATCTAAAACTGATTGCCCGACTAAATCAATACAGAGACTTACAAATTCAATTTCCATTTTCTGTAAATTCTACTAAATAAGTTGTGATAATAATAAAGAGTATTCAATTATTAACATACTAGGTTATTTGTGAACAGTTACACGCACCTAGACGGCAATGTTGTGACGTATTGCCTTCATCATCATACAAACATATGGAAATTAACATTCGAGGGTGTAATGAAGATGAGCTAGTACATAAGCGACCATAGTATCGATCACGTTTTGTCTTCTTTGTTTGTGGACCTATACCAGACTGACTTATCGATTATAGATCGTGTCTACATGGAAAGATAGAGGAATTCTACTTACACTTTACTTGCAACAAGTAGTGGACCCTCAAAAGAGTTAATCTTACACTTCTTTAGGTTTTTGGTTCATGATTTAAGGTAGGTCACGTTTGTTTACTGTCAAAACATGATATATAACTTTAACTCTAAGATAATCGACCAGATTGATACAAGAACTTAAATTTCAGAATGATCAATAAGAAAAATTCAAGATTATCTCAGGTTTTGGCTCAATAGAACAAGACAAGAACATAAACAAAATTTGATCTTAACAGAAAAAGAGCGGGTAGCCGTTAATGGCTGCCACGGATATGAATTCTTGATTGCTACATTGTTGCTGGTTGCTTACGATCAGATCTCATTAATACTCCAGCCATGATTACCCTTAAATAGGAGAGCTGCAACAGCTAGAACACAACTACCAATTACATCATTAAAACTCCATCTCTTGGAAAGGAGAACAATAAGTTGAAGCAGGAACCGAGGATATTTTGGAGAAGTTGAGTGGCTTCGAACTAGAGATCAAGATGGAGCCCAACATAGAAACATTCAAATAAAAGAGTCCATTAAGATGGAAAGTGATCCATAAACTTTAACACCCCTCTCATATTAATGGGCTATCAAACTTTTGAGATGATGAATTCTTGTATGTTAAAATATTAAGTTCACAAAACTCTTGTAAACAATTTGTAAATTTGTTTTAAAACTTCCAAGTTTAATAACTTTTTATAAAAAACGATTTTGATTTATAACCCTTTTTTCGAGCAACTATCAAAAACTGTTTTAAAATAATAGACTTCTAAGTGAAGACTGAATTTTGAATTTACAATTCGAAAAAAACAAGATAGCCATTTTAGGTAATGAACTTTAAATTTAGAACCAATGAAACCATAATATGCGACCAGAATGAATTTTAATGAAAGAATAAATTTTAGATTCATTGACGATTAAGAGTAAAATTCAAAAGATGCACATTTGAAACAAAGGGTTTTGAAACCCGAATTTTGATAAACAAGAAGTTGAAACCTTTACGCCCCGTTTGCGGAGCGCGCATATAGTATATATATATATGGACCCTCGAAGGGCAAAAGTAAAATTGCACTAGTTTTAACGTTATTTTACTTATTTTTCTGAAAATAACGTTAAAAGCGTTGGGTTAACGGTTAGAAAGGCATCATGAGCCGGGGGTCTCACTGGGAGCAGCCTCTCTATTCCTACGGGGTAGAAGTAAGGCTTGTCTTCATCTTACCCTCCTCAGACCCTACCTTTAGGTGGGACATACTGAGTACGATGATGATGATGATGATGAAGAAGTTGAAACCTGAATAAGAACAAGAGTTTTGAAACACGATTTTTGGTAGACAGAGGTTTTGAAACCCAAATTTGATAGAAAAGGATTTTAAACCAGAATTTGATAGACAAGGTAGGGTCTTTAAACCCAAATTTGATAGACGAAATGGTCTTTAAACCCGAATTTGATAAACAAGGGTTTTTAAACCCGAATTTGATGAACTATGGAGAACAAACAATTTTAATTGAAGAGTGGACTTTGAATCCACAAAACAAAAAGATAGATATAATAACCCAAGCCATCATAAAGAATTTTATCTCAACATAGTTATCACAAAATATTATTAATCAAACAATGAATTTTAGATTATAAAGATAAAACCTCAAAAAGTGCCACAAGGCACATATTAGAAAAAAATCGTGAGATTCTATAAAACTATTGGAAACATATCCGATAAGATAAAATAGACATTAGGAATCATTTGATTCAGTAGAAGTATCAGAAACCATCTGATAACAAAGATATAGGCCATGCGGCTTTGAAAAACTCATAACTATGTCCGGAAGATAAGACTTGTGAGGAACTTAAAGACTAATTTGATTTGATAAAAAACTTTTACATCCTCACAACTAAACTATCGGAAACATACCCGATAAGAAAGATAAGCCACAAGGCTTTTAAGAATTCAGAACTATGTTTGAAACACAAGACTTGTTAGGAACTTAAAGACATAATTTGATTCGACCAAGGCATACACAAATAATAAGACCCAAATAATATTGAATCACACGATTCATGAGACTGGTCTGGTAATAAGACCCAGGAAAACAAATTTATAACATCTATTACACAAGAAAAAATACAAGGCTGCCAAAGATATTTAAAAAACTCTCTTGTTACGATTTTTGGTTAAAAATCATGTGAACCACAAGGTGTAACCAAAACCATAGATAAGATTGTAGACAATAAAACCTCCAGGTCAGTAAAACATGATGTAACCAAACATGTCTTTCCAAGAACGAACCTTTCTGTTATTATTAAGAACTATCCAACATAAGATCATTCTCTGTTTTGAAATAACCATTTTCTAACAAATCATAGATATAAAATTTATGATCTTTTAATTGAGAACATTCCATTAAAACAGATACAAAAGGTGATTATTTGCTTTTTGAAAAACAAAATTGCCTCGAATAGAATGAATTTTTTTTCGGTAGTTGTGAACAAGGCATACATTTCTAGCACACAAATGGATGCGAGTGAGGCAGATTAATGAAACAATGAGATTATTTCATATTGTCTGAAACGGTTGACAATTTTTAATAGAAAACACACAATTAAGCACACAAAATCTGATTATCCCATCACTATGATAAAAAAAACACAGAAATCTCACGTAAACACATCAAACATATTAGAACAGATTAACAACACCCAACATAGAGATCTCAGCAAAAAACGCAATAACAAAAAAACCAGATGTGTGTCTTTCCTTAGTAAAACAGATGGTCGTCATTCTAGCTGTAACATCTCGTAATTCCCGATCAAATTTGTCGTATATAATTGTCGCTGTTCATTAAATGAAATGTTTACGTGTAATTTATTGCGTTATGTTACTTGTTAAATCATTTATATATATACATGTATTAATTAATAAAATCTAATTAATAGGTGATTTAATTAATTATATAAACCAAGAAATAATACAAAATAAATATTTATAAACTTTTATTATATAGAGTTTGTAAAATATATAAACTTTTATATAAAATGAAAGTTAAACTAACTCATTTATAAACTTTGTGGCCAAAATGAAATGAAACAAAGTTTAAAATCATTTAAATAGTCAGATCGTCAAAGGTTGACCCATTTGATTCAGCCGGATACCCATATACCCATGAGCATCCTCTTCTTCATCCATCTAGACCCGTTTTGGCTCTCCTTGACCCGGTTTACCTTCACGCGGTTACAGCTCATTGCATGAGCTGTGACATTCGCAAAACATTCCTAAAACACGTACGAATTGATTGAAGGTATCAATTTCATAATATCCTTTCTAAAATAAACAAATCAATCACATGTGTTTCCTCAAAGCCGACGCGTATGAAACCCGGGGTAATACCCGTTGTTGAGTATAAATAATCCCTTAAGATCTTGGAGTTTTGGTTTTCGAACACGTGCACACTCACAAGTATCACTGCATCAGGTCGGAACTGATAGCCGGAAAACTCTCCATCGTCCACACTCACAAGTATCACTGAGGTGCATCGTTCTTAACATGAACACCTGAAAAATATGAAGAGTTTAAGTATATGCACGAAACGTAGATAAAACTATACAAAATTATATACATATAAAATAAAACGACTCAATATACAACGTAGAATGTCATGTGTATTACAACACATCAAACATCCCCACACTTGACTCTTTTTCGTCCCTGAAAAAGCCCTATACAATGGAATCATAACTAATTAATGGTTTAATAAAAACATTCCATTTCTAAAACATCTAATTACATTAACTGTGATTGCAAATATGTTTGTCTATTTTAAACCCAACCACCGACAATTAAAAACTCAAATTCATGACATTTAAGTTCAAGTTAAATCACTAAATATGGATCTCACACAACTAAGCTAAATCATCTACTTCTACTTAGAAATTTCAATATCACCACCGCATGCAGAAAATCAATATTATTAACAATTAATTCTAAGTTTTAGATGGAAGCGGATGGAGGTATGAGCATTTTGCATTTATATATTTTTATCATTTAAGCTCATTTAAAATATACAAGGGACCTAACTTAGTGGTGTTTCAACCAAGTTGTGACTCGGCATGTGACACATAAGCTACAACCCTTTAATCATTTCATTTCATTATTATTTCTATGCTCAACTCAAACAGTGCATTGGTTGTTTTAAGCGGGAGCCATCCTTTGGATGTGCCAAATTAGTTAGTTAGAAAATAATAGATATTTTAAGTTTGAAGTGGTTTTCCTTATTTTAACTAAACAGTTTCAAATCAAAAACTGAATCGATGAAAAACCCACTAAATATGTGACAATTAAGGCTTTATGTATTAAATCCTAAGAAAATCTGTCGGTTGGATCTATTCACATATCACAAGGTAGATATAAAAAGATAAACGGTTTTACAAAAATAGAAACCAAAAGCTAAACTATATATTTTCTGATTTTTTTAAATTTTTTGGATTTTCTTAAAAGAATCTAATTATTTACAAAATACTAACTCAAAAACGTAGTTTTCCATCCACACACTTAAAATCTACATTGTCCCCAATGTAGAGATGGAAAATACATAAATAAAAAAGAAAATGAAAATAAAAATAAAATAAAAGATAGATTGGAAAAGACTCCCCTGATAATATCGTGTAAGATCGCAGGAACTCACTCGAGTCCACATCCATGAAGCCGTGAGCGTTCCACAAAACCGCTCTAAAAAATAAAGTCGTAGTTCCACGCAAAATAAAAGAAAAACTAAACAACGCAAGAACTAGGCAATACTCGTTAATAGCATGTGACATATATAATAGTAATCAATAATCACAAAATCATAATCAATCAATCATATCATATTACAATAAGCAAGTATAATCATTACATCAAACACAATCATCAACAAATAATGAACAAATAAGCATCACAAACACCATAAAATTGAAACCGTAGTATAATGAGTGTGGATCTAATGAGGTGGAAGAAGTGGAGATTGAGTACCAACCACCTAGACCGTTCCCTACATTTAAAATTGAAAAAAATATTTCCTAAAATCTAGGCGTGTCGCGCGGCTAGTGAAGGTCACCTTGCGCGTACCGCAGAAGACAGAATAATGAGGAGACCCTGTGTTGCAAACCATCGCACTACGCGCGGGGTATAGGGTACAAGGCGCGCGACACGCTTAGATTAAGCGGACAGAGAGTTTTGGAATTTTGGCCCTGGATGCAGATTTTCACCTCTTTTCTCCTCTTCGGTTTTCCCACTTGCGAGCTTAGATTGATTTGAAATTTTCGGACAACGCTTGGGCATATGTGTTCTTCCTAATGAACTCGACCTCGGACCATTCTAACTTCGAGAAAGTACAAAACTGACTCAAAAAATGTTGACTCATGGTGCAAAATCTACAATCGGGAGTTTCACCCGACAGTCTACCACTTAAACATGCCTAAGAGTGTAAAAAGGGTCTGCATGCCCTGTTTATCTTCGATTTCCCCTATCAGGTGGCTTCTCCTTTATCCGCTTCCCACCATTTCTGGTCATTCGTTTACCATTGAATGGGAATAATCCAATGGTTTTCTTTATACTCTCTAAACAACTCGGGGGCTTCCTCTTTTATTTTTTTTTTAAATACTCTCTCACTCTCACCAACTCTTGACCTTTCTTGTGATTTCCTTTTCAGGGGTGGCGATCCACTATTCGTATTCTCAATGGGCTCTACCACTATCACATCTATCCTACTTGTTTACTCATTTGGTTTTTCTTCAAGAAGTGCTTCTAAAAGTTTTTTTTCATCATTTGGATTAAAAGCATATTTTTCCTCAAAGTGGGGCAACCTGTTCAACTCTTATCCGAATTCCTCTCCTCATGATGTTCTTGAGACGCTCCTTCCTTAGGCACCGTGTCCTCAAATTGCACGTTGTCTTTAAGCGAATCATCATCTTCAACTTCTTCCACCGCATCAACTGATTCGTGAATCTCCAGAATTTCTTGGTGGGTGACCGTCTTCTCCTCTTCTACATCCGTTGCAGTCGAATCTTTACCACTGATTTCCTATTCCTTTTTAGTGGCTTGCTCTTCCTCTTTTCCCTTGCACTCCTCCTGTGACTAATTAAAAACTAGTAATTGATTGTTGAGTGAAAAATCACCATCAACGAGGTTAGAAAATTGGGGTGTGGGAGTTTCTTGTTTAACACTGTAACATGGGAAGTTTTGGGGAGCAGGATGAGTGGAATGATCATCTAAGGATTTCTCTGCTCTAGTCATCTTCTCAAATAATTGCAAGCATTCATTAGGAGTTGTCTTTTCAAGCAGGTAACCTCCCACAGTTGTAGTGAACATATCTTGTATCTCATAGGAAGGACTGTAATAGAATTTCTCCATGAGTGCCCAATCCTTTAGGCCATGCATCGGACATGAATTGATCAAGCTTTGGAAACGATCCTAGCACGCGAATTATGGCTCGTCAGGATACATGCTGAATGAAAGGATATGTTCAATGAGGTGAAAGGTTTTTGACAAAGGATAGAAGCGAGCTATAAGCTTGGCTTTCAGATCGTCCCAACGGATGATAGAATGGTGACCAAGACAGTCAAACCAGGTAAGAACGCCATCAGACAAGTTGAGAGGGAACAAACGCAAGTAGTCACACTCTTAGCTTATACCAGAAATATGAAATGTGCTGCAGATGTGCATGAAGCGGTTGAGATGAGAAAGGATGTCCTCTTCTTTAGTGCCTGCAAATTGGTAAGGGTGTTTAAAGTGGGAGGAGATAACATATGGTGGAATGTGCCATGTAGTTTTGACGGAGTCGGGTAAAAGAATGGGTGAGTGAAAGTCGTTACGACAAGCGTTGGCTAACTGGCGTGTAACACCCGGTTTTCAGATGAGGCATGACCTAGATGTTTATATTAGTATAAAAGGAAAACCCAGGAATACCTCGATAAGCGC
>WOUH02000002.1:4444760-4458084 GCA_009936405.2 Stevia rebaudiana
TTACCGGTCCAACCAGATTACATTACGGACCGTCCGGTTAATTCTCAAACCGTTTTTACCCATATAGCCGGACCGCCTCTTTCGCCGAACCCCGGTCCGACCGGTCTGACCGGTCCGGTCCGGGTTATAAAACATTGGTTACATGTGACATATGTCACCAAATTCCTTTGACTTTGACTTAATTTAACTTTTGCTGAAGGTTAACTTATTAGTTATAACGTGACTTACGTGAAAGTAGACGACTCTTGGCACATGTAAGCCTTATAACTCTGGTTCAGAAAAAGTTACTGATGTGGGTAATGTGATGCAAAAAAACAAAAACAAGTTAAATTATTTATATACTCATACTAACGACTAACCGTACGCTTACCTCAAGTGTACCGGTTGCGGCGCATCAAGACATTGTAATACCAAGTGTCGACCCAAAGACTCTAAGTTAAACGTATAAGTTTATCTAAACCTAAATACATATATAATTATAATATAATTGAGGGGTTTTGACTATTAAATTATGTAATTAATTAATTAATCTAAACTAAATTGCGAAGGAGAGTAAGCAAACGATTAAATTGTAGTAACTTGCAAGATAGGGTAATACCGAGTGTCAACCAAAAGACTCTAAGTTAAACACTTAAGTTTAACTAAACCTAACCACCTATTTAATGATAATAATTATAATAATAACAACAATAATAATAATAATTAATCTAAATTGAATTGCGAAGGAGAGTAAGCAAACAATTAAATTGTAGTAAATAGGATGATAATGATAATAGTTACATAGGCTAGAATCATGTAGTCATAAAAAAATATTCGGACTTGGAAAAATGACTGGAAACCGATTTATAATATTTTAATTTACTGAGACTCCCTAAGTAATGAATGATCTCCTTTCGGTCTCAACAAACACGACCCATATTATCCTAAAAATCTAATTAAGTTTAATATTTATTAGCTCGGAATTCCTCTCGGACTCACCTCGCCTATGATTTGGTAACCATTACCCAGATTACCTCTCAGTCTCAACAAGGTCAATGCACTAAGTTATAAAGGGGTAATTACTCTAACATGTTTCTAACTCACAGTTACTGAGGACCTAATATGTCTAAGGTTTTGGTTCTACTTTCGTTCTCACCTATACCTATAATTAGATAACCGAATATCCTATCCCCTCTCGGTCTCAAGGATAACCACACATGAAAATGAACACACTATCAAGCTTATTCCTAGGGTTGATGATATCTAACAACCACAAGACAGTTACAAACACAAAATAAGTGAATCGTATGCAACCTAATTGATTAAAACAAATCCAATCAACCAAACTCACATGTGAAACAAGGCAAAACAGTAGCTAACCTACATACACATATGTATTAGATCTAAACAAGGAGGAATTCTTTACCAAAACATACTCAATCAATTATAAATAGTCCAAAACCGAGTTTATGGTATAAAATCATGCAATCATCGTTGCCCAAGTAATTGGCTGAAATTGTAGCCTCTAATCATGTTCAAAATAGAAAGAAATAGTAGATCAATGGTTGAAATGAAAGAAATAAAGAAGAAAATAATGATCTATTATGCTACTTTAACCGATTACAAGCATCCAAACTTCAAGACTTGATCCCAATGAATTCCTCTGCTCCAAAATCCCCTTAAAAAGCCTTAGAAGCAACTGGAAGTCAAACTCCATGAGAGAAGCCTGTCAAATCTAATTATATGGCATACCACATGTATATGGTATGATGGTAATTCACAAATTATAGTCTTTCAAATTCATATAAATGTTCCCTAAAGGATTTATTTGATTTTCTTTTTGTTATTTTCACCTATTTATGTATATTGCAGGTCATTGATGTTAATTCATATATATATATATATATAAGTATTTTAAAATAGTTTACCTGTTTCCTAAAAGGATCTCATCAATTTTATTTAGTATTTTTTATGTATTCATATATATAAGTATACTACGCATATGTAGTATTAGCTATTAAGTAGCTTACGACGTGATTTTTATTCTTTTAATATAGATTCATTATACCACTTTAAAAAATAATAACGTATTAAGAAATAATAAATATTTAAAGTTAATTTAAGTAGGTATTTTTAGTTCTCGCAGAAAATGGTTCTCTAATGAACAACCTCTATATATGTATATATATATATATATGTGTGTGTGTGTTTGTGTCTGTATAATAAGTATGCATGCCATGAATGAGTTAGGTATGTCTGATCGTGTACGTGTGCGTTTGCGTGGAAGACCTGTGAGCAATTGTTGGTTAGTAATATGTGAACATAACGAGTAGGTCACATAGTACCTCACCTAGTACTGAAAGAAGATGCATCAACTATTTTCTTTACCAGTCTACAAATAAAACTTGTGTCTCTTCTAACGACTTCCCACCTAATGGATTTGAGTTATAGTTTAAGTGACTAAGCAGAATGTTCGAAAAAACCTTTTCCAAACATTTACTGAACAAGCGTCTCAATGTCAAATGATTAAGATGTCAGACTGAGTAAGAAATAAAATAAAATCATTTTATATCTTACTAATCTGAATCAAGTTTTTTGACCGACACTACCTTTCCTATTTTTTTTCATTCGATTTTAATACTTTTGTGTTCCCTGTCTCATCAAATAGAAGAAAACAAAAAATACGATTGAGAGCCAAAACCCAAAATAGGATTCAGATATATGTGCATCTTCATACTGATGACTTGATCACTATCCACCAAACAATTTAGGGTTTAAGTTAAGCCCCAGGATTATTGAGTGTTGCAGTTGACCCAAGGGGATTCGTGGTGAACAAAACAAGATTGCACTGTAAAATCCCATCGGGATCCATTAAAAAATAGCCCGGAAACGTTATAAGTTACGCACGATCTGATCGGTTAATTCATTATTAGCAGATGCAAACCCCAAGGTTAACAATTCAGCTGATTGATAATATTGCAAGAAGATTGTTTTGATCCGACTCCGACTGAGCTGAATACGTATAATAACGATGATTTAGAATCAGTAATTGTGATTTTTCGATTTTTGAGAGACAGATTGGGGGGTTTTCAGTTCATATGCTTTTCTGAAGCCCTTGAGACAACGAACGACAATGGCGAGATGGTCTGGCGGTCTCAGATGCTTACTTCTTCTAGCTGCAATTGCATTCATCTATACACAGGTTCAATCCAGTTGCTACATTCGTTTTCAGTTCGATTTATATGCTATTTCATTGGCTTAACGAACTTATTGTGTTTACAATTCACACCAGGTGAAGCTGTTTAAAGCACAATCTGAGTATGCTGAAAAAATTTCAGTTGCGGTGAGTGCATCATATACTCTTTCTCCCAACATAGTTTATATTGCAAGTTTAAACTCATTTGTGGTTGAACTTGTAGGGATTAATCTTGATCGAGTTAGTTTTTTTATTTTAAATGTTTAGATTAATAGGATTTTGAGTAGGTTAAGAGTTTTGTTTTTAATTAGTTTTTAGTTGGTATGTTTAATAGATAATCTCAAGGTTTGTTTGGATTATCTTTTAAGAGTTTGAGTTAGTTTAGTCTATAAATAAGAGTTAGTATATACTATATACTTATTATTTTGTAAGAATGAAGAATTATAATAAACAGTGAGAGTCAATTTTCTGTGTTGGTGTTCTTGTCATCTTGTGATCTTGGTTTTAAAAAGCGCGCCTGTGCGCAAGGCGACCTCAGGCGCAAGGAGGGTCGCTTTAAGTCACACAAGGCGAGCTTTGTACAAGAAGCGAGCGCCTATGTCGCTTTCTCTTGTGAAATTAGAAGCGCAAACTGCGAGCTTCATGTACACAAACATGAAATTGATGTTTTAGGTTAGAAAATCAAGAAAAAGATGAAGAAACTGGAGGTTACATGTGATGATTATGAAGAATCACCATGAAACTGATGCAAGAACGATGGAAGCTTAGCTGGAGCGAAGAAGATGAGGCTGGATACAAATTTGAAGATGACGGCGTGTTTACGTTATTTTGACCTAGGACTTTTTGATTAAATTACATATTTCATCCCACTTTTGATCAGTTTTAACCTAAAACGTTTTTGTTAAGTTACATATTTTTTATTTTTATTTTTTTTTTTCCAGTTTTAACCTAAAACTTTTATAGTATGTTTAATTTTTTTATTTTATTATTTTGTTAGTAGTTGTACATCTTTAATCTGTACATTTAGTTTCTTATGTTGTAAATATATGTTGAATATAGAGTAAATAATATACCTCTTTTAGTTATGTATATTTTTTATTGTAAAAAGGTTAATATTTTTAGTAAATATTATATGAAAATAGTTTTAAATGTTATATTAATACTTTGCGCTTCGCGTACGAAGATCCTGTCGCATTTGCGCTACGATCTTAGACCATGTCGCTTTTGTGCGCTTCTCGCTTCACAACCATTCGGTTTCGGTTTTTTTAGCAGTTTCAGTTTGTTTTCTTTTTTTTTTAACTAAACAAAAAATTAAAAATGCAAACCAAGATAAGTAATAGATAATTCATAAATGAATTTGTGTGACAATATGAATCAATAGTGGCCAAAACTCTTCTTGACTTTCTAAATCCAACCGTTTCTCAACATTTTGAGATACTTTATGATAAAAGGTGATGTGTGAATACACTGTATATTTACAAAACATATAAGAAACTATCTAATCAAGATTTATAAATCTTTAAGAAACTAGTTTATTCACTAAGAACTATAAAACAAATACATATACTCTAATATATACATAAACACACTAAATTTATGAAAACACTAGTATATTTAAAAAAACAATTATGAACACTAGGTGATTTGGTTCGGTTTTAGAAAAAAGAAAAACCGAACCGAATGTTTCGGTTTTGGTTTTTTCGGTTCGGTTTTTTTTGGTTCGGTTAATTCGGTTCCGGTTCGGTTCGGTTCATTCAGTTCTGGTTCGCTTTATTCGGATTTTTGCTCACCCCTATTTGTTTTCCCCGGTTTTATGACCATAATAGTTAAAAATGGTCTGTCTTAAACTCCTTTTAGTCTTAATGATAATTATTTAGAAATTTTCATGGTAGTTCTGAATTTATGATATTTTGAAAACTTAAGAAATTATGTGTTATTAAGAAGTCATGTGGAGAAAATGGAACTGTCCTAGATAGGGTAAGTGCACCTCTTTTCCTACCCGACACGAGGCGCAACATAGTATATTAAAATTTAGTATATTTTCCGTAGATTTCCATAATCATTTACCAAAAATATAAACACAAATCTGCTTTATTTATGGTTTAATATATGTATAACCTATAATGCTTGTTTTACAACATCAAGAAGCGCTAATTCCAAGCCGTGTACAAAACGCTTGTGCTCCATTGTTTGGGGCTCGAATTGCAGATTTTAGAAAAATTTATGCAGTTTTTTCTGATATATTTTTTTTATCCCAATTTAATTTGAATAATGTGGAATCGATATTTTCAATCACAATTCACGAGTTATCTAAAGTAGGGATTTCAATATCTTTGGCATAATGGAATTTAAATATATTTTGGCATATTTGTCAACAATTACTTCTATGATTTTCTCTAACAGTTTCACTTGAATCTAACTCCACATTCACCTTTAGGATGTTATGATTGGTAAAAATTAGCATTTTATGTTACTTTATGTGTTTAAACCAGTTATGTAGTATATAATACTTCTTTTTTTAAGAACTCCGGTGTTATAAAAATAAAAGAGCCCACTTTTATTTGGAATGAGTTTCTATAGTTTTGCTATATTTACATAATGTTTGCGTATACAATGTAATTTAAAATATTTATAGGTAGAAAAACAATAGAGATGCGTCCTATGTTATCCACATTTTAAACCAGCAAATTGATGTTGATGCTAATATTTTCTTTTTATCCAAATCAGTTGTCTTGTAATCTAAACAGGTTGCTTTGTAAATAATATATTAATTATAACAGGTGGAAGGGGAAAATCATTGTACAAGTCAGATGCGGTTATTGATTCATCAGATAAGCATGCAAAAGGAAAAGATTTTGGTTTTGGAAGGTAACTAAATATCTCTCTTGATGTAATTATGGTGATAATTCCTGTTTATTATTAAAACTGTTTTCTTACTTCTTGTTTTGGTTGTAATTTTGTTTTATTTTCTGGAGTTAGGTAATAGGGTGATACAAAGCTATTTATACAATAAAAGTTTTTTAATGCTGCATTGGCTGTTGAGGAAAAGATTATAATATTTTCTCTATTTTGTTGACCCACCTCCCTAGTTATTTATATTTGTAAGTAACCAAGTATTTTCAGTAACTATTTTTAATGTAATGTTTAGTACATATGAAGAGGTATTTTAATTTCATTTATTTATTTATTTATTTTTCTTTGTTGGTAAACAAAGATAATTCATATCCAGCCTTGTGCATCTGTTACTCTTGTTTCAGAAAAAGCAAAACAACAACAAGAAGAGCGTGAACAATTGAGGACACTTGTTCAAAATCTTGAAAGTAAGTTCATACAATTAACTCTTTTTATAAATATACTTACATACATAGATACGGATATACACACAGGGAAAGGATAAAATAGAAACCCACTTTAGTAGAGAAAACCCTAAAAAACCATATGAAAAATTACTGTTACTTTTTTTTTAAATAGGGTAGGTTTTATATGTATTTTTGTCACTTTTTATAAAAAACAAAAGTTAAAAAATGCATCGTCAATTTTTATTTATTTTTTAATCTGCACAAAAATAAAATTAAAAACTGTTTTCACATGTCACTGATGAGTTTCATATGATTCTACATATGTAACAAACGATTTTTTTATATTTAACATGTTTGCATATTTAATATTTGTTTAATTGCCAAAAATTGTCCATTTTTTATGTAAGAAATCTAGTTGGAGCTTTTTAAATTTTTTCACCGTAAGTCATAAATTAAATATAGAATCTAAATAATAATAAAAAAATAAAAAAACGCTGTTACATATGTAAATAGGGTTTTCCTTGGTTTACACAAGTAAAGGGTGTTTTCATATTATCCCATCCCTATACACACATGCATACATATATAAGATTGAAAAATTGTTTGACCCTTTTGTTATTTTTTTGTAGGGAAAGGTGTGAAAAACTTGTTTCAACAAGATCAGGTTAGCATAAAAATACTGAAATATCTGTTTCTTTCTTGTTAAAAGATAATTTTTTTTTTTTTTTTACTTTTTTTTTTTTGTAAGTATGTGAATGAGTTTTTTTGTAGGTGCCAGTTGCAGCAGTTGTTATCATGGCCTGCAACCGTGCTGACTATCTTGAAAGAACTATTAAATCCATCCATAAGTATGTTTTTCTACTTGCAAAAGTATGCAAAATGTTTTAAAAAGGTCACAAATCTGGAATAAATGTGACCACGAAAGGGAAAATTGTCATTTTGTAAAATCCAACAGATCTGTTAGGTATTCTTCCATTTTGGGTATGTAAGTGATCATGTTCTAAGATTAGTGTCCTTTGATGCAGTTTTAACAATTAGGGACCATTTCTGTAAGTTTAGACAAACTTTAGGACCATTTTTGAAGGTCACTCTTTGTTATAATCTTTTTAATAACACCCATGTCTTTGTTTTTTCAGATATCATGCTTCTGCTGCATCAAAATTTCCAATTTTTGTATCCCAGGTATATTGTAGGTTAGGATCAAATAAGAAAGCTGCTTATTGTAAGAAGTGTAAGAAGGCTTTTAAAAAACTCATAACTGGCTCAAACAAACTCGGATTGATCTCATTTCAGCAGCGTTGGAGACGTCTTGTCTATCTCTATGATCTTAGATTTTGGGTTTAGCTTTTGGGTTTAGACTTTAGCCTTTAGGGTTTAGCACTTTAGCCTTTAGGGTTTAGCTTTTATCGTTTTAGCTTTATGGTTTAACATTTGAGGGTTTAGCTTTTAAGTTTTAAAATTTACGCTTTCAGCTCATTGTGTCTCCCTGCTCGTCATTGTTTTTTGGGGTTTAACCCTAAGGTTTAGGATTTGTTTTTTAGGGCTTAACACTTTAACTTCAGGGTTTAGGATATGACGACCTGGTTCCAACGCCGCTAGAATGAGTTCAATCGGAGTTCGTTGAGCCGGTCTATGAGTCTTTCTAAAAATTTTCTTACACTTCTTAGAATAAGCCCTGTTCTTAGCATAACTCTAGCTGTATATTGTAATTTGTTGTTTTTAATATATTTATTGTGCCACTTATTTCTTTCTTGAATAATTATTTCTAAACTCATCCCTCTAAATATTAACATTTTCAGGATGGGTCAGATTCTGATGTTAGAACAAAGGCTTTGAGTTACAAGCAGTTAACCTACATGCAGGTGCATTTTTTGTTACATAAATGATAGATATATACACTAATTAATACATATTTTCTAAATTACTTTGCTATAATTTGTCATTTGTTTAATAAAAAAGATAACTAATGTCAGTCTGTTGCAGCACTTAGATTATGAACCTGTGCATACTGAAAGGCCCGGGGAGTTAATTGCGTATTACAAGATCTCACGTAAGAGTTGCAATTAAAATTTGTTTACATGAACTCATTAAACGATATCTCATTTTTTAACTATAACGTTTTCAGGTCATTACAAATGGGCTCTTGATCAATTGTTTTACAAACATAATTTTAATCGGGTCATCATACTTGAAGGTAGAAATATGCTACTATTTAATGTATAATCACTTTTATTTTTATCTATTTTTTTATTTTTTTCTGTGATACATGCAACTTATATATCCTTAATGTATGCAGATGATATGGAAATCTCTCCTGACTTTTTTAATTATTTTGAGGCTGGAGCAGATCTCCTTGACAAAGATAAGTAAGTCCAAACAATTAATTTTTTTTAATTTTCTTTTTCATGACTTTTAATTGGAAGTTTATAAATGTAATAAGCAAAAAAAAAAAATACTGAGTTCACGAAGTTACTTATATGTAACTAAAAAATTTCATATGTCCACAGGTTCCATTCATGTAACCCTTACAATGTACATATATGTATCGTACAATTTACTTATATGTAAAAACGTTGCCCACATGTTTTAAAAACTTTTTTTTTCTTACATTTCTAACCTTATAATTAAAAGAAATGAAAAAAATTGATTGGTAATGATTGTGATTGGTTTTCTAAGTTTTCTCCAAAATGAAGATTTTCTTTGGAACCCCCTCCCCTATATATATATATATATTGTGTTTAATTCTTTTAATTAATTTAAAAAAAAATGATAGGTCCATCATGGCCATCTCCTCATGGAATGACAATGGACAAAAGCAATTTGTGCATGATCCTTGTAAGTCCATAACTTCTTTCATACCCAACATGAAGACTAGAGAGATATCTTGTAATTAATTAAAAAAATAAAAAATTTGCAGATAAATTGTATCGTTCAGATTTTTTTCCTGGACTTGGATGGATGCTATCTAAATCTACATGGGATGAGTTATCTCCAAAGTGGCCAAAAGCATATCCTTTTTTGCTTATTTTATATTTTATTATGTTTTTTCTGGTTTAATCTTCAATGTCTAATGGTGTGTAAATCCCTGTTTTCCAAAATATATATATTTTTTTAAATTCTTTGACTATGTATTACTTACTGGGATGATTGGCTAAGATTACAAGAAAATCATAAAGGGCGACAGTTTATTCGCCCAGAAATTTGTAGAACATACAACTTTGGTGAGCATGTAGGTATCCATCTAAATGTAATATTTATTGTGTCAAATATGAGATTATTGCAATGATAAACTGATTTTTAAAAAATACAATTTACAAGTATTTATGCATATCTTTGAGCAACATCTAACCTATTAAACCTCATTTGTTTTAAGCTATTCTTTTTTTTTTTTTTTAATTTTAGTTTATTCAACAGATGGTTCTGGTAGTTTGGATAAAGTAACAGGTTTGAGTATTATGGTTTAAAAGTAACAAGTTTGAGGTTTGTGCTTTTATTTTTGTTTCAAGTTTGGGCTTTAGGGTAACTTCCGCTAACTTTTTTGTTATATTAAGGTGAAATTACTAGTATATCCTTTGACTTTGACTCATCAAAAAGTCAATGGGTATTTTGATCGTTTCACCAAGTTTAACAGGAAAGTTAACAAAAGTTAGCTTTAATACCCAAATTCGGTACAAAACTGAAACGACAAATTTCAAACTTGTTACCTTTCCCAAACCATAGAGACCATCAATGTAATTTACTCTTTAATTTAATATGTTTAATTTTGATCTGTTAGAGATAAAACATAACCCTAATCAACCTTGAAATAGAATTTGCTTTGTTTGTGTTTAATAATTTATAAAAATTAAAAGATTTGCACATATTTGCAGGGTTCTAGTTTGGGCCAGTTTTACCATCAATACCTTAAACCTATCAGGCTGAATAATCTCCCGGTATGTAGATTTTATCTTACAGTATGTAGGTTATTTCTCCTGGTACCTTGTACTAATTCCTGTTTATTAATTTTGTTTACTTTTTTATTTTTATTTTTATTTTTTCCTAAAAGATTGACTGGAAATCGATGAACTTGACTTACTTAATCGAGGTATGAATATTGCTCTAAATATTATTAAAGTATAAAACTGTTGGTTAAACTATATTGATGGTAAATATATATTTTTTTCTCGTAGGACAAGTTTGTGAAACATTTTGCAGACCTGGTAAAAGGTGCAAATTCTGTTTATGGAACTGATCTTATTTTAAAGATAAATAATATAAAAGGAGACGTGCGGATAAACTATAGAGATCAACCGCATTTTGAAGAAATAGCTCGCCAATTTGGCATTTTTGAAGAATGGAAGGTATCACCAATTTGACATTCTTTAAAAGTGAACCTGTTTTATCTTTACTTTTGTTTTCACTGGTGAAGGATATAATGAAAACCAATTTGAGTTGAAAAACCCTAGAAACTCATAAGTAAAATTATTATTAATATATATTTTTTAAGAAGTGTTGGTTTTATATGCATTTTCATCACTTTAAAAAAATCGAAAAAACACCGAGTACTTTTCTAAAAATATATATGTAAAAAATAACAAAAAGTGACGTCAGTTTAATTTTCCAGCAACATATGCAACATTTATTTCTTACATATGTAACTATGTTATTTTTTTCAACTTTTTTTAAAATCCACTCGACGCTTTTTTATATTTTTTCACCAGTAGTCATGAAATTGAATGTAGAATTAATCTAAAAGTAAAAAAATAATCTAAAAAAACATTTGTTACATATGTAAAATATGGAACTCAAATGGGTTTTTGTTAAATCTATCCCCTATTTTTATTTTATTATTATGTAAGTGATTCATGTTATGCTTATTATATATTTATGGTTATTGTTACTTTCAGGATGGTATACCGAGAACCGCATATAAGGGAGTAGTTGTTTTCGGTTACCAAACAAGACAGATATTCCTGGTTGGACCAGATTCCCTGGAAAAGCTTAGGATACAAAACTATTAGAGCTGAATACACACTTTTTAATCAGTTACAAATCTACATTTGTTATTTTTTTTTTTTAGTTTTTTAACATGTCACAGTTTCATTTTTTGGAGATTGCGTTGTGTGATTTCTGAGATTGATTCTGACAGAATATTTGAGTTTCTTTCTTTTATAATTGTGGAAAAAAACTATATCAAGTTTAACAATAGTTTGATTCCTACTTTGGGTGATTTTCACAAGGGATGCTTGACTGTAATCAATGTTATTTAAACATCAATTACACACATCCATCTAATTTAATTACTCTTAAATCTACACCAGATTCCACCACCAAAAGGATTTGTACCATTTGTTTCAAGTTCCGAGACACCTTAACCCAAATGATACGGACATTTGGAATTGGGTATAAGTGGTTTTTTGATGTTTGAAATACGTTGTTTGTGACAGTTTAATTGTGTTAGACTAAGTTATTTATTAGTCATAATAATAGTTCTTTTATTATGTGTCAATGTAGAGTTTGTTTGGCTTTCCTAGAGGCTATCTATCTTCTGTTTCTAGCCTATATATATGGCTGTTTTCTCTCATTGTATACACAACAATAATATACAAACATTTACAGATTCAACTTGGTATCTAGAGCCAATTTTTTTTTTTCCGATCACCTCATGACAGCACTGCAGTCCTTCTCCACTGCTGAGAAAGCCGGCCATAACAGCCACAAATTCCCTTTTACTTTTACTCCCACCAATTATGGGTATTGGAAAGCCATGCTGGAACCTTTTTTGATAACAAACCATCTGATCGGTTATGTCAATGGGACGATCTCCTGCCTAGATCCAACTATTCCTATTGCACCATCCAAAGAAGGAGAATCCTCCACCACTGACAACCCTAATTACCTTCGATGGATCGCCAATGATGCGCACGTTCGGATGTTAATTCTATCCACTATCTCCGAGGCCTCCTTTCAACATGTCTAGGGAACAACTTCTCGGGACCTTTGGCTTTCCTTGGAACAAGCATATGCGCCCAACACTGCCTCAAGAGAAATTACTTTAAAAACTCAGTTGCTTCGGATCATGATGAAGGGGGATGAAACCCCAGTTGCTTATTTGTCTCGTGCGATGGAGTATGCTTCTGCCCTTGCGAATATTGGTCAAGCCATGAAAGATAAGGACCTGGTCATGGTAACTATTTCTGGACTGCGTGATGAATACAGCGGGCTAAAATCCAACCTGTTGGCTTGCCACCCGCCAATCACCTTCAACGAACTACCTGGTCTGCTAGCTGACCATGACTTCATGCTGCACAAAACTCTTTCTGATGCTTCTGGTCATCCTTCTCAAGTTTTTGCTGCCATCACAGGTACCCTTGTTCATATTAATAATAAAACACCTTCATTTACACAACTGCAACAGATGGCATCCCAATTTGGGTATCAACTGAATCCGGTCAGCCAACCTAGCTCTCAACCACAGGCTAATTTTGCCTCTCGTCCCGTGCCAAACCGCAACAACCGGCGGGGTTCCACCCGTGGAACATATCGTGGCTCTAATAGGGAACGTGACAACACTAGGGCTGCTCCTTCTCGACAGTTTGCTTGGGCATCAACCCAAAACATGGTGTACGATCATTGTAACAGTTGTGGTATTGGTCACTTACCGTCCCAGTTCCCGAACCATTCTCCGGTCACTCCTAGGGCTGCCTCTCAGGCGAACTTTGCCTCCTTTTCAGAAACTGGATCCACTTCTGGGACAACTTGGTACCCGGACACAGGTGCTAATGGCCATGTCATGTTGGGTTTTAACAAGTTTATCAAAGCCATTTTAACCATTTAAAATGAAGAAACGCAGCGGATATATATAGTTTTA